>JBCJKH010047837.1:0-10842 GCA_039877255.1 Loriculus beryllinus | reverse complement strand
GCATTGTTGGGGGGGGCTAGTGGTGGAGAAAGTGTTGCCCCCAGCATGCACTCCTCAGCCCCTTGGTAGGAGTGTCATTTGCTGGGTTGTAATGGTCCTTCAGTGGAAAGAAGCTGCTGAAGATCCAGTTGCTGCTGGATTGATACAGTGCCAACTGGGCCTTCTACTAAGCAATTGAATTTAACATCTGCCTCACTGTTTCTAAGACGGAAGGTAATGATCTCTTTTTTAAAGTTATTTTTTTAAGAAGGCAAGAATGTTGCATTTCAGTGGGTTGTGTCATGCTAAGCACAGACCTTGGTTATTCATTGTTTGTGAAACTTATAAAGCAGTTGGCTATATATAATTCTACATCAAGAAAAGGAATTAACTTGGTAGTCCTTTCCACATAGCTACTGAGAAAGGATAGTATGTTAAGAAGTGTAGTTAAGAAGTGTAGTTAGCAAGTAAAGTGTAGTTAGCAAGTAAAGTGAAACTGTCCCTTGGATAACATCTCCAGAAATGCTTTCATGCCTCAGTCATATCATGAGATGCATTCAGGATACAGTCTGACATAGGATATGAGGACTTAAAGCCAAGACACTTTTATTTGTGATTTATAATTATACATGCACACATACACTTCTGAAAATCAACAGGAGATGCAACTTGACCCATTACCAGCAATTTTCCATCGCTGTTCCACGTTTACTATGGCCAGTTTTTCCAGATAAAATAAGACTTAAAATCTCTTGCTATGCATATAGATAACTAAGCTTTAGAAAGTTTCATGAGATTGCCCATGTGCTAAACTTATGGAAATGCTTAAGAACCCTGTTAAAAAATTAATTCCATTTTAGGTCTGGCTGCACTGACATATGACCTGCAATAACCACGAGAAGCTTTGGCAGGGAACTAGCTGCGTGCTTATGTGTGGTGGCTGGTTTTCAAGGGCTCTAAATTCCCACTTCCACCGGCTTCTGTGGCAGCAACAAGCATAAAAACTCCCTGACATCATATATATTCCTTTTCACATTGGAGTGTAAATATAAAAAGGCATGCTGGCAGTTCTAAAGCTGTCTCCAGGTCCTACTCTAATACTGTGCTGGGAGCAAAGTATTCTGGAGACTTGCAGTTCAGACCATTTGAGAGCTACAGGTTATCAGCAACCATACTGGGAAAGAGATCTGGCTGGATAATAACCCTTCTCACCTTGTGATTCTGTACTCATGACCAGGTTTGTTTTGGATAGGCTTAGGAACTCTCAGTGACATTAGAAATTGAGTAGCTGTGGTTTTCTGGTTTGGTTCGGTTGTTTTGTTTTTGTTTTTTTCTTTGATGAAGGAAATGACCTTGGGCATTAAATCAGGGCTCGCACAATGTCTAAAGACAGCATTTTACCATCGCTAGGCTGGAATGTTCACAAAAGGGAGGAGGAGAATCTCCTGCACTAATTTCTCCTGCAGTGAGTTATAGATTGGCTACAACCCAGAAAAGACTCTGGTCTGAAGAGCCAAGGGATTCAGGATCTCACCCAGTCTGACCAGAGGTCTTACTCTCATTTACCTGGAAGGCAAACCAGGACTATAGCTGCATCATCATGGATACAGGTATGATATCTGTTCTGTGTCACAGCAGCACATTAAAGCGACTTTGGTATGTCAAAGAGCACGAGGATGGTCACTTAATGCTTTTTGTCACAAAGATCTGTCAACATCAAACTTGTGTCAAATTTAAGTAGGTGGATTAAGCTTGTGGACATAGTCTCAAGGGATCAGACATATAACTATTACATAGGCATTCCTAAAGTGCTGACTCTGCTACTCAGACAAAAATAGACAAAACAGTAGTTTGGGGAAAGAACATGGCTCACCCCAGCCCTTGTGCAGTTGTGTGTAAGGATTGTCCCCTCTGTGTGGACCCTGTAAAACGTAAGAATTGCCATTGTGACACCCTGGGGTAGGTGTTCCATTTAAATAGGTGGGCATGGAAGGACCAAGGGTGTGGAACAGTTACTTGACAGACTTCATGTCCAGATTGCCAGCAGATAAAAGCAGTAAAGCTTTTTCCTGTGTTACTTAGCGTTTCCTGCAAAAAAAATGGTTTAACCACTTTTTTTAACCACGTGCCAGTACAGCATCACAGTGGCATCAGTGATGTGATTGAAAGCCATAGTCTCATCAAGAGAGGAACTTGCTCAGCAAACTATAGAGATTATCAAGGCATGATGAGCATTTCTTCGGGAAACTACTGTTAGCAGACCCAGATTAAATAAACTGAGAAACAGAGTGCTTGATTCAAAGTCACTTGTAATCAATAGAAGCTCTCTTAATGTGTTCAGTTGTACTTAAATTGAAGTTGTTACTATTCTTGTAATAAAGACTGGAATACTCAGCATTCTTCGAAAGCTGACCACAGCTATTCAGATGGTTTGCCTGCTGCTTCATGAGTTCTCCACTGAGAAATCTGATTTATGTGCAACTTCTGCAGACAGTGCCCAATCTGAATGGAAGCAATAAACTGCATTACCAGTTGAAATCATAATCTTTTAAATGTTTATAAATGGTAATTTTCTATGTTACTTTTAAAATAAAGCTACAGAAAGTATTCTAAACAGACTTTAGTCCTAGGTCTTGAGAGAAAAAGTCACTCTAAAGGACTGAAGTGAATAAGCAGTGGTGCTTTGGTTGCTGCCTGGATTGCCATTATTGTGGCCAAGAGTGCGGTGGAGCCAGGCTGATAAACTTATTAATGTATTTCTATTTCCTGTTGCTATTTGTAATGGTGGTGCAGACAGATGAGACTACATGCTTTGACTCACTGTGACTGTATCTGGGTAGCTCATTGGACATGAAACCAGCAACCTTAGGTTGAATACTGACCCTTATTTCAACAGAGCAAATCAGCATGTTCACTAAAGCTGAAGTCATCTTTATATTTCAGCAACCAAAAGCATCATAATCCACTGTTCCATTTTCTCGTAGGGACTGAAGAAGAAATAAACTAAAGAGCTTGCTTAGGAATTAATTTTGCATATAATTAAAATTAAAAAAAAAAACATTTGTCTCATACAATCTCACCTACAATACTCCAGTTTCAGGATAACCTGAATACTTCCAATTATAAAGGATTTTATTGGCCACAGGAGCTGATCAAACTCCTGTGTTGTGTCGCTGAGTATGACAAATGCAGTCTTTGCTCACTTTAGGATTAAAAACCTGGGTGAAAAGTTGGAACAAATCCTAGTAACAGTGAATACTGTGGAATGGGTTAGACACCAAAGAGTAGTTTACAGGTTCACTTGAGGAGCTGCAGTGCGATTTGTGAGTTCAGATTTTGTCTTCATTGCAATCCATCATTATAGAAGTGCATAAAGCAGTCACTGTTTTTTAGGGTGCTTTTCTTGCAGTTCCCCCTTTTTTGATACAATTAGATCAAATTGGATCATATGTAATCTTCTACATCTTTCACATTTCTTAATAGAACTTTGCTTTCATGTAGGGATTACTCTCTAAAGAACACTGTAATCATGATCTTGAACAAAAGTAATTATTTTTTTATTTCTTTTTAATAAAATGTATATTTTAGGAGAACCTATATTCTCCTAAGTTTGTTCAAGCAGAATGTCCAGTAAAGGGCAATATCAGTCCATGTCAGCATTAAAACTCCCCATATATAATTTTTGATAGGTATGAGGCAGCCATCAGCAGTCAGCACTCTCATCAGATGGTAGAAGATTTTCTTGGCAGTGTTGAAGTTTTGTATATACTGTAACTGGGAGTTAGAAGGCTGCCAACAGTAGACAGTATTTAAAATAAATAAATAAAGCTAAAGTTGGTGACTTTAGTTTAGTTGCCATTCATTCTCAAACTCATTTTTAACCTACTCAATCCACAAGCCACCAACAAGAAGTAACTAAATTCCATTTGTATTTCCATTGTATCTTTCTCCCCTTACTTTTTATCAGAAAATTAATGACAAAAGTTAGTTCCTGATTCTAAGAGAGAAAAGAATATTTTATGCTTGTACTTCACAGATCACAGACTAGCACTATACTACAATTTTAGGGGCACACTTCATTGTAATTTTTGACTAAATATTTTTCATTGAACTTTTTAAGATTGCAGTTTTGTAACTTATTCCACTATTAAAAAAAAAAAATCCCCCAAAGAAAATTTGTAGGCACAGTTTTACTGGTTATACCATCAATGTGACAAAAGGATTTTACTGAAATGTGTTATAATGTTTTCTGAAGTTATTTGTGCTAATGAGGTAATTCAGTTTGTCATCATAACTGTACCTTTATGAGAAGGTTTTGTCAGCACAGCTGTACCTTCAAAGCCATTGAAAACTTATCCAGGCCTGAGCCTGCTTGATTCATTTCTTTCTTCCACATCTTGATGTGTTAAGTTTTGCTTCCATGCTTGGAAATAAAACCATTGTATTTTAAACTATCATTGCAGGCTTATTATAAAATTAGGTTTATGCAATCCCAAATGTCACTGAAAAAATTCTTAGTAGGCAATTTCCCCATAATATTTGCATAGCAAAGACTGTGGAAATTCCTTCCAGAGTCAGCTTCTTCCTACAAATGGTAGTTTCAATGATAGTCTCAAACTTCCTGTATTATGATACCATCTCAGTTTCTATACCACCAATTTAATATGTCTGAAATGATTCCTACTCCTGAACTTCTATATTCCTTACCTACCTGTTCTCAGTCATCTGAGCTGTTCTTTCATGTTGCTTAACATGATGTACTACATGGTTCCTGCTTTGGTTAAGCAGGGGAAGGAGAAAACTGGTTGTGTAAATATTGCCAGCCATATGGGTGCTTAAGTATAAAGTACAGAAGCAGTGTTCCTATTTTTACATTGCAAACCCAACAATGAAACAGTCCTGAAATACCTTATCTGGACTTTTCAACTTCATAGGTTTATCTCCACATTTTCAAACCTGAAAGCCCTAGCTCTGCTCAGATTCAGCAGTCAGCACAGCTTTCTGTCTTCTCTTGTATAAAAAAGGTTTGATGGAAGCTCTGCAGAATCACTCCCACTACTCTGTCATTCAGATGTGAGTATTCATTCTCCATTTTTATAGCATACGTTAAAAAGTTTCCATTAAGGTCTGCGAACAGATTCCCACTTCCATCTAAATCTGATGGTCTGTGTCGTATTTGCTAACGACCCATAAGGGGCGCTGGTGGCTCACTATATTGGCATGTTCTCCCCCATTTTGCTGCCTGATTCCCAGCATCAGCTATGACTGATTTCCAGGGAGCAGGGAAGAGTTAAAAATCAGTGATCTGGCTCACAGGTCAAAATTCACTACTCTGCATTTTAGTATTTGCAGGGATAAATGGCACACAGGCACAAGAGCCAGGTATTGTTAGTTTCAGTGTTCAGGAGATAGTCTTCTGCATAAACCCAAGATGTGGGAACACAGCAGTTTTGATTTCTTTACATTCATTAGATGTTGTAACACGTTTTTGATGTTTTAAATTGCCTGTAAAATAATATGATTTTTGGCAGCAGGTGTTAAGAAGAAATCAAGTTTTCAGAATGATCTCTTGCCAAGTGAAATTCTCATTTTAAATAACCCAAATATAATTAATATTTGTTACCTATTTATTAAAATCAATCAATTCACTCATCAGAAAATCCAGTGTAAAGAAGTATGGCAATAGATAGACTTTCTTCTCAGTTTCCCCTCCTTCCTTGCAATAGTTTGTTAATAATTTTTCTCTGGAAGCAAAAGTTTTCATTTAGTTTAACAGACTCCTTAG
Source organism: Loriculus beryllinus (assembly GCA_039877255.1). Classification (NCBI taxonomy): domain Eukaryota; kingdom Metazoa; phylum Chordata; class Aves; order Psittaciformes; family Psittacidae; genus Loriculus; species Loriculus beryllinus. Next base: position 5,078 of record JBCJKH010047837.1, on the reverse strand, counting down.
AGAAAAATATGATGTCAGAGATATCAATGCACTGAGTAATGATAAATTCCTTTCTGGAAAGTTGTAAATGTAATAAAGTGGACCAGCTAACTGGATTAAAAACTTCATAAAACATCGAACTGCTGCTCAGGAATGACAATGATTTATTCCTCAAATTTAACAATATATTTTCAGTGACAGTTGCACTTCTAATTATAGGATGAAAGTCAGCAGTAAAGTTGAAAGGGCAGTTATTTCAAGTGATGAGTACTTAATCAGTAAAGAACTTCTTTTCAGATTGTCCAAACCAGCTCAGGAAGCATTTTCCTAATTTAGAATATATTCACTCTTGCTCAGCTCAAATCACAACACTGTTGTTTCGCTGAGCTATCCTGAAATATTTCATTCTGAATCTAGGAAATCAAATTAATTATTGTTTACGGAAAATGCAATGCTTTGCATAACTGAAGTTGGTTCCACAAAGGACTATATCTTCCGCTGTTCTGTATATTCAGGTAAGCCCTGAGAACCATTTGAGGATGTGCAAATAGTGGGAAATCATTCCACGCAGAGAGCTTGATTCTTAGATTCTTAGGGGAAAATAAGGGTGTTAGCATACAGTTGTGTTGATGTGAATTTATATTATCTAACTTGTTTCAGCAAATTAGGATGAAATATTTGAGACTTACTGATAAATTTCATTGTAACCAAATTTCAGACTACAACATTTTGACAATGTAAAATTAAAACCTGCTTGTATTCCCATTCCACAATTTTTGAAATGTCGACTTTTCTTTGAGGGTCAGGTCAAAACCAAATATGCACATGTTGGGATTTCCCTAGGACTAAATTTATCAGCTTGTTATCAGCTCTTTGTCAAAGCAATATGCACTACAACTGTGTCCAAACATTGTCATGACTATGTCCAAATAAGAAAAGCATTTGCTTCAAGTCTGTTTGACAGTGGGTGACAGATAATCTGATACTCTGTGATCTTTTCAAGAAGGAAGAGTCTCCCAGACTTCCTTTAGATAAGAGCATTCTCATCTGTACTTCAGTATTCCCCCTTCTCTAGAGAGACAACGTCTTGCAGAATGGTATTGTAATGAGAAACCCTGACACAAGGCTGTCAGGCAGGCAGGTGATTAGAGATTGTTTCAAGTAGCTAACCACTAATAATCCACTATTATGTCAACCTGAATTTTTTACTCAATGTTAATTTTGGCTTCTGGAAAATAAGTCACTCAAGATGAAAAAGAGGGTGATAATATCCACTTTCTTAGTTTCCTAAGAATATCTCAAATTTATGGGATACAAAATTGTAGTATTTTTTTGAGTGCTGATATTCCAGTATATGTCAACCAAAGTCGATGTGCAATTAAGTCTGGAGAAGAATTAAGAAAACCCCAAACACAACTAGCAATGCAGGAAACCTTTGTATTAGAGCTGCAGCATTGTTGATATCAATCACTAAAAGAATCAGAAGTTTCCCTAGATCTCAGAAACTTACTTATTTAAGTACTGACTCTGGGAGTTTTCTTTTTTTGTAAGCTTGTTTGCACATAAATATTTATTATTGCTCAGATGCCTGGAATCCAGCATTGTGTTGAGAAACCTTTGGGAATATTTTACACATGTAGGGAGAGCGGACTTTTCCTGTAGATAAAAATTTAGGAGATCTAAGGTTCCAGAGACCTATGGCACTAGGCAAATATTTGGTGGATCATATTCATGTACATGAAAGTCACGTATGCCCTTTTATAAGCGTTAAACATACAAAATTGCATACATCCCTCTGTATAATACTCTTACTTTTTCTACCGCTCAATTTCATCCTGCAGCGATGAAGATAACTGTGAGAATTGTAAGACTTTGGTAAATAAATAAATAAATTTTAAAAATCACTTAATTTTGCCGTTGGAGAATATTTGCATGCAACAGAGTGTTTGCAGACCAACTGTGGGGATTTGCATCAGTAAATCAGTAAGTGATATGTGTAAAAGAAAGCTCTTACAAGCCACGACAGAAAAATGCATTTGAGATGCTATTGTGGAAAACAGTCACAGCTCAATGAATATACTTTCTCTACAGCAAAATAAGCTGTTGGGTAAGAGAGAAACCTTCATTGCAAAACATGGAAATGCAAAACAAGGGCAAAGAAAAAGGGGCAGAGGACAGAGGTCAGATTTCCCCTTTATAAATAGGGCTAAGGAAAGCTTAGATGAAAGATTAGTAAGGCTGGAGGGAATGCCATGGAAAAAATGTCATCAGGCATCTGACCCTCTGTGCCTTCACTGAAGTCTGCATCTGTGGAGGAGTGGCAGCCACAGCCTCCATTGGTATTACAATCCTCTTTGGGTCTAAAATAAGGTTTTTGGCCTAGATACTATGTCCTTATAAAAACAGAAGATACTGAATGTGTTACAGTATGTGTATGCATATCTCTATCTACATGAATATCACAACACGACATCAGCACGAGACCCAGAAGCTATTAGCCAATGAATTACTCCATCTACATGGCATTCTCATGTGACCATTCCTAGATATCCGTAGCCACAGCTACTCTCCGTACCACCAAGGATAAGTGTTTTCTGTATTTTTTGCTAGGAACAATGCTTTAGTGGTACTGAAGGCTGTGAAAAAAAGGACAGAAATGCAATGCTGTGTACATTCAAGTATGCAAATGGCTTGAAACATTTCATTTCAGGCCAGAAAACAGTGAAAGGCCATACGACACTAGCACAATCAGCTCAGGCTGATAAAAGGAAGTTTTTCTTCCTTCTAGAACGGTTTGAACTGGTGCTAGGGGCTATGTGCATTTCTCTTGTATGCTAAAGATATTGCTGCAGAAAGTGATAAAAATGGGCATTAAAATACCCACAGTTTGGAATTTGACAACTGCTCAACAACTATGCTTTACTGTTCTGTCTAATCTGCTACCACACTAGAGTAGATGAGTATCAAGTAGTAAGACTTAACCCATCAACTGAGTCAGTAAGATTTTCATTTGTGGTCTCCTCCAGCTTTAGCTGCATTTGTATTCAGTTTAATTTCATCTCAACTTCAGGGGTTTTAGAGAAGATAAGATTTGAAATAGGCTTTCAGACTGGGTTTGCGTTGCTGACTGAGCAAAGGATGGCTCCATTCAAGAAAAAAGTAATTGTTTGGTTTGGTTTGTGAGCTGTTTTTTGCTCACTCCCTACCGAATGTGCTCTATCCAGTTGGTTCAATAGCAAGAAGTGGAGCAAATATCTCTGCAATTTGTGTCTATGCACACATATCTAAGATTAATAAACACAAATCTGTACAAAAAGGGAATCTTCATCTATGTCTGTGTATGACTGCAACCTACTCTTGGCATTTATAACCAAACTTAGAAAGTTATTCTGAGCTTGCAAAGTCATGATCAGTGAGTATTTTAATACAGATCCCTTTCAGTAAGCATTGTGGTACTACTGAACAAAGTTTTTGGACACTCACTAGAACCACCATTTGATCCTATGGAGAATTTAATTAGAACAGAGCTTTTTTAATAATCACCTGGTCAAAATAACTTGCTGGAGCCATCACATATAAGGACAACTGCCTTAAGAAGTGGATCACATGCTATTTTAAATTAGGAATAGGTCCAGGTGATAGCAAATTATGTAAGAAATATTTCATAATGTCCAGAGAAGGGACAGCAACTACTGTCTCAAACATTTTCCATTGCTACAAGATACATCAGGACTCCTTTCTTGCTGCAGTGTCTGTACACTTTTGGGAGTATGGAGATGGGACAAGGGGGAGGCTCTAAACTGTGGAATGAGGAATGAGTCAATCAGCTATGCTCCCACGTCCTGTTAGTGCATGGAAGTCACATGCAATGGCTGACTTGCAAGTTATCACATCTCTGAGGGTCTTTCCTAAACAACTTTACTCCAGAGCAGAACATGGAACAATTTTAGGATGGCAAATTTTTTGCGTTTTGTAACTTTTCTGAGATAGTACCATATTTGACTTTCTGTTCAGGAACTTTCTGATAGTACTCCAGGAGGTATAATGTCCTAAATTAACCTCCATCTAGCACTAACAGAGAGCAGGCCATGCAACACCTCAGTATTGCAACATTTCAGTATTATAGCATCTAACACCACCATGGCTAACTACACCAGAGCCACAGGTTATTTTAGCACCTTGAACTGAAAATACATATAAAGACACTTGGCCAACCAGTAGAAGATTGAGGGTATGACTTGTCTTCTTCAGAGAGGGAGTTTTTAAGCTGAGTGTATATAAGACATCTGTCACTGCTTAGCCTATGTCAAACTGACTGGTCTGTGGAGAAGACATTAGCAATGTGAACACAGGGAATGGGGATAGGAAGCCAGTCAAAGAAAGAATGTTTTGTGAATGATGTGTTTTTATGGGTTTTGGGAGGTCTCTGAGCAGGAATCTGTGTTTATACTTCTTGATTCCACAGTATCTTTGTGTTCCTACAGCATCTCAGGAAGTGGTGAAGACTGACCAAAATTTTTATGAAAATCTGCTTGCTAGACTGGCTTCCTAGGACATAAAATCCTGTTGGACACAGAACTGGATTTTGACTCTAATTCACTCTCTTCTGCAAGCATCTTCATCTTGGCTGAGCCACTTGCAAGTTAGTGTGCTCTGGGAGCTAAAACCACTACTGACAAATTAGAAAGAGTAAATTCCAGAAATATTCATGGCATTCATGGAGACTCCTAAATCTATGTGTGTGTTGTTGAACACACTGTAGAATATTCAGAAACAATTTAATGTAACAAGTACTTGTTACTCATAGCTACAAATGTCATTAATGTAACCAGTCATTCATCTAACAGCATGAATCTGATGGACAAAGCCAGAGCAAGCTTAACTAGAAAGGAAGAAGAGGAACTGCTATAAATCTGAGCAGGAATACGACTTTCTGTTTGGTGAAAAAAGGAAATTTAATTTTAAGTTGATTTAAGCACTAAGCCATGAAAGAAAATATAGAGACTCCTTCTTATAAAAAAAAAAAAAAAAAAAAAAAAAAAAAAAAAAAAAAGAAACAAAAAAAGCCGGAACCCCCAAACAAAAAAAAAAAACAACCC
>JBCJKH010047836.1:3331-14999 GCA_039877255.1 Loriculus beryllinus | reverse complement strand
CTAAAGGGCTGCAAAGGGAGTTTGAAATTCATCCAGGAAGAGTCTGTACCTTTCTAGAGAAGAGGGGTTCAGCAAATGAAAAAAGTTTAAAAGTGGTGAGATGGCCAAAGAGCTTTCTTCATTGGCAAGCTCATACTGGGAATGTGGGGGTTTCATCCTTGATCAATGCTTTGCTGTTGCGGCGACGTGCCTTTGTGAGTCTCCTTGCACACAAGTTGTATTATCAGCTTCTTTTTCTGTTGCTCTGCACTACAATCCCTGAATGAGGATGTATTCCTGCTCCTAGCTTTGAAGTAGGTACCTTTGATCTTTGGAAATGCAGAGGCAGTGGAGGTAACAGGAGTGTAATTATGCAACACCGAATAACCCCAGGACAATGAAGCTAAAGCTGCAGCTCTCACACAAACCCTCCTGCTCTGTGTAACATCTACAGTGGTCGAAGCCTCCATACTTCATCTCAGGGGAAAGACTCAGCCTCCAGTGCCTGCAGTATATTCTCTGATTATATAGACTCAGAGAAAAACTCTGATTTCTACTATGTTGACACAACATCCATCTTCTTTCTACAAGCATTATTTTTGCTGTGAATGGCAGCAAGACTGTATAACCTAGGTCTGAGAAGCAGAGTACCTCGCAAATATGCCTTGCAACAAGTTGTCACTCTATCTTCTGTAGGTCCGTAATCACACCTGCTGTAGCAGTCCTAAGCCTAGGTTTGGGATATGAGCAATATTCTTTCACCACGGTGGTGTTTCAGAATTACCCTGGCTTTCTGCCTCTCTCCTCACTGAAGTCAACAGAAGCAATGTAGGATTATAAACGGATACTCTCCAGTATGGTCTAAAGAGGTATTTAGTGAAGAAAAGGGTGGTCTTTGTAACTTGAACTCTTTCCAGCTTCCTAATTCTCCCTCTTTATCCTGTAGGTTCACAACAGAAACCTGCTGTCCCTCGACTTTGACCGTGTGACAAGAACAGAGAAGATCTATGATGACCACCGCAAGTTCACGCTCCGCATCCTCTATGACCAGGCAGGAAGGCCCAGCCTCTGGTCACCCAGCAGCAGACTGAATGGGGTCAATGTCACCTATTCCCCAGGAGGACACATTGCAGGGATTCAGAGGGGCACAATGTCAGAAAGGATGGAGTATGATCAGTCTGGCAGGATTACATCCAGGATCTTTGCTGATGGCAAATCATGGAGCTACACTTACTTGGAGAAGGTAAGAATCCTCTTATCAATTATAGATGGTATGTTTGGTGCAAATGGGCTTTACTCCTTTGACTTCAGCAGAGCACATCAGCTGATTTATGGTTCTTATGGTCCTATATTCTTCTGCCTTCTCTATGGTGCACATATTAACTTTGATGCCAGACCACCAAAGAGCAGTTGAAAACAGCCTGAGAAGTTTCTTCCCAGTCACACTGAGCGCTTGTCTTAATGCTGTGAAGCTTTGGCATTTGAATTTTTAAGCACGTCATTCCTTTGTTGAGCCAGCTGCAATATAAAATATCTCCAGCTGAAGTCACAGGAGTGAACAGTAGGAATTTCCAATAGATTTTTCCATCTGAAAATAACCCGTACAATCTGACGTGCAGCCTTCTTCAAGGGGCCCATTCGTGCTTCATAGGAAATACATGTAATTAAGTATGAGGCATGAATCCAGTCAGATTATTGTAGCACACTGCAGCATTATCTGTAATCTGCACTCTGTAGGTTGGCATGGGATTTCAATCCTTCTGGGCATTACCATTCATCATTATACTGCCCAGTGTTCTATAGATCCCTATGTGGCATACCTGGGGCTGGAATGTTCTATTCTCAAGCTTTGCATAGAGCCTATGCCTACAGCAGTTTAAGGAAACTACAGTAACATAACTTTTAAAAAGCAGAAAGTATTGACTTGCTCCTTGTTTTATACAGTCCATGTGGATTGTTTGTTATATGCAAAAAGAATCCCAGAACAAATAAGCAGGCAGGCAGAAGTTTGGATTAAGAGAGTAATAGAATATATGGAGACACAGTGAATTAATTAGGCATTGAAAGGTGTCAGGGGATGCTTTTTCAAGCATTGTTTAAGTAGCTCTACCAGTTGGATTCGTTTAGTGTGTAAAAGCTATTGGCACGAGGAATTTGGGTAGAGGCAGCTAGCTGAGGGTATTGATTGAAGCAGCTGAGCATTCTGAACTTAGACCTTCCTCTGTGCATTCTTCCTGTTACGATCCACTCCTACTTGGGACACACGATGTGCTGTGCACGCCTCTCACCATTTAACCCTGTGGGTGCAGAGATTTGTCACTCACCCTACTCTGAGGATTGGAGAATTTTGCATGTTTTGTGAGAGTTTAGCAGCATTTTGACTGATAACCAGGAACATAACCTATGCTTTTCTCCTTCCCATCCAGTCCATGGTGCTGCTCCTTCACAGCCAGAGACAGTACATCTTTGAGTTTGATAAGAATGACCGGTTGTCATCGGTGACCATGCCCAACGTTGCTCTTCAGACTTTAGAAACCATTCGTTCCATTGGTTACTACAGGAACATCTACAGGCCACCAGAAGGCAATGCCTCGGTCATTCAGGATTTCACAGAGGATGAGCAGCTCCTCCACACTTTGTACTTGGGCACGGGGAGGCGGGTCATCTACAAGTATGGCAAGTTGTCCAAGTTAGCCGAGATGCTCTACGACACCACGAAGATCAGTTTCACTTATGATGAAACTGCTGGCATGCTGAAGACCATAAACTTGCAGAATGAAGGGTTCACCTGTACAATCAGATACAGGCAGATAGGACCCCTCATTGATCGGCAGATCTTCCGCTTCACTGAGGAAGGCATGGTGAATGCACGCTTTGACTACAACTATGACAACAGCTTTCGGGTGACCAGCATGCAAGCAGTCATCAACGAGACACCTTTACCCATTGATCTCTACAGATATGATGATGTGTCAGGCAAAACTGAGCAGTTTGGCAAATTTGGAGTCATCTACTACGATATCAACCAGATTATCACCACTGCTGTCATGACTCACACTAAGCATTTTGATGCCTATGGCAGGATGAAGGAGGTCCAATACGAGATATTCCGGTCTCTCATGTACTGGATGACTGTGCAGTATGATAACATGGGGAGAGTGGTTAAGAAAGAGCTGAAGGTTGGACCTTATGCCAACACAACAAGGTACTCATATGAATATGATGCTGATGGCCAGTTGCAGACAGTGTCTATCAATGACAAACCCCTCTGGCGTTACAGCTATGACCTAAATGGAAACCTCCATTTGCTGAGTCCAGGGAATAGTGCCCGGCTTACACCGCTCAGGTACGACCTCAGGGATAGGATTACTAGACTTGGGGATGTGCAGTACAAAATGGATGAAGATGGCTTCCTGAAGCAAAGGGGCAATGACATTTTTGAGTACAATTCAGCTGGCCTGCTCATCAAAGCCTACAATAAAGCCAGTGGATGGAGTGTGAAATACCGCTACGACGGCCTAGGAAGGAGAGTGTCTAGCAAAACCAGCCATGGCCATCACTTGCAGTTCTTCTACGCAGACCTGACCAACCCAACCAAGGTCACCCACTTATACAACCACTCGAGCTCTGAGATCACCTCCCTCTACTATGACCTCCAAGGCCACCTCTTTGCAATGGAGCTCAGCAGCGGTGATGAATTCTACATAGCTTGTGATAACATTGGCACTCCTTTGGCTGTCTTCAGTGGGACTGGCCTAATGATTAAGCAGATACTGTACACAGCATATGGGGAGATCTATATGGACACCAATCCCAACTTCCAGATCATCATTGGCTACCATGGGGGACTGTATGACCCACTCACAAAGCTTATCCACATGGGACGGAGAGACTATGATGTGCTAGCAGGTCGCTGGACAAGTCCAGACCATGATATGTGGAAGCATCTGAGTAGCAATAACATAATGCCTTTTAACCTGTATATGTTCAAAAACAACAACCCCATTAGCAACTCTCAGGATATCAAATGCTACATGACAGGTAAGACATTTAAATTCATTAATGTATTCTAGAGCTTGCCATGGTTTAACCCCTGCCAGCAGCTAAGCCCTACAGTGCTGCTTCCTCAGTCCCCTCAGTGGGATGGGGGAGAGAATTGAAAGTGTAAAAGCGAGAAAACTCACGGGTTGGGATAAAGACAGTTTAATAAGCAAAGCAAGAGCCACATAAGCAACTCCTTGTGCCCACCCGTGCCCACTCACTGTTGGAGCAAAAAGGCCTTGACTTTGTGTAAGAACTGCTCAGCAATAGTGTGTGATCAACACCGTTCCAGCACAAACCCAAAACATAGCCCCATCATACCTACCATGAAGAAAATGAACTCTATCCTGACCCAAACCAACACAATAGGTTTCTTCCCTCTTAGTATCCTGGTCACCACGAGATTTTCCAATGTTTAATATAATGGACACAAGCTTTTCTTTGCAAGTTGATGCCTATGTCTAGAGTATGTTTCATTCATTAGCATAGATGGAGATGGTAATTCCCAAACTTGTTTTCTTTCCTTTTACTTGGTGTTCTCTTTATTTTGCTTCCAGATTTTCGTTACCTCAGATATCCCAAGCTTAGCTACCAGTTAATGTACTGATAACCTTTCAATTTGTAGAGGGGCAGCTCTGTTTGCACAGTTTTGGGTAGAGATTTATTTGTAGCTAAACAAATGACATGCAGATTTGTTTTAGCAGAATGACAACAGCAATTTAAACCTTTTATTACAGTCAGCCTACACTAACCATGTAGATAATCAAAGTTAATCTGCCCCACAGATTTGACAGTTTCTACTAGAAGTCAATAAATGCAGGTGGGTTAGACTCAAAAGCCAGGTTTTAGGCCATACCTACCCCACAGCTTGACATAACTTCTGAACTGCTTCCTCAGGACTTTGTTAAATAGCAATAACATGAGCTCTATGTGTGGGGGTTTTATACAGAAAATCATCCTGTAGATTAAATGTCCTTCGTATATTCATAAAATCCTAGAACAGTAGTATCATTTAGGTTGGAAAAGACCTTTAAAACCATTGAGTCCAACCATTAACCCATCACTGCCAAGGCTTCCACTAAACCATGTCCCTAAGTGCCACATCTACATGTCTTTTGAGTACCTCCAGGGATGGTGACTCCACCACTTCCCTGGGCAGCCTGTTCCTGTGCTTGACAACTCTTTCTAATCTCCAGTCTAAACCTGCCCTGGTGCAGCTTGAGGCCATTTCCTCTTGTCTAACTGCCTGTTAAATGGGAGAAGAGACCAACCGCCACCTCACTATAAGCTCCTTTCAGGTAGTTATAGAGGGTGATAAGATCTCCCCTAAACCTTCTTTTCTCCCAGGAACTGGGAACCCCAGCTCACTCTTCACAGGACTTGTGCCCCAGACCCTTCACAAGATACGTTGTTCTTTAAATACGCTACCTGTGCCAGGGCCTCACCAACCTCACAGTAGAGAACTTCTTCCTTATATCCAATCTAAACCTCCCCTGTTTCAGTTTGAACCCATCACCCCTTGTCCTATCACTACAGACCATGATGAAGAATGCCTCCCCAGCATCCCTGCTCCCGCCTCCCCACCGCACAGAGCCTGGGACCGGCACCCCCTTGGAGGTGAGAGCAGGGCTGCCACGCGCTCAGGATGCTCCCTGCAGATCCTCTTGGATCTGCTCTTCCAGAGAGAACCAAGAGCAAAGCCAAGAGAGGAGCAGCTCAGAGAGAGCATCACCACGGGGTGACACAACAGGGGCATTAAAAGGCTTTTCCTGCCTCATCCATGGGTACCGTGGCGCTGGGCCCCTCATTGCCTCGGTCCACCCCCCCCAGCCCGTCCCTGCTGGGGTGGCAAAGGCAGCCAAGAGGGTGGCAAGACCCCCCTGTAGTGCAGCAGGATCAATGCAAGAACCCAGAATTCCAGCAGCAAGAGGATGGGAAGCGCGTCCCTTCCCCCTCAGGTATGAACCTACCTGGGATGAGCACCGTGGCGAATCAAAGCAACCCCTTCAGCTCTTCCTTTCCCTCTTGCTTCATCCCTCGATGGCAAGTTGAAAGGAGCATGGCTTAAGCACCGCAGTGCAAAGTCATCCCTGCCCTTCCCAAACAGGAGGAGCAGGATTTCAACGTCCAAAAGTGTTTATGACCCATTACTTCTGATTCAATATGAACGCGCCAATCAGGTTGGGACTGGAGCAAAAGCCAGTCCAAGGTTTCTTCCTTCCCCGCTTGGAGCTCAACTCCCTCTCCTGCTGCTTCCCAACAGCTCCCAAACGCTATCACCAAGGAAAAGGTGGGAAGTGGCAGCAGCCCCATGCACTCCTGACACGTTGAACAAGGCCACAGCACAACCCCACAGTGTCCCCCCCCCCCAGGATAAAACCATGAACGAAAACCAGATGAAAAGCACAGACAGAGCATCCAAAAGAGCTCAACTCCTGCCCTCGGCTGCCCGGAGGATGAGGGCTGGGGAACCGTGTACCGAGGGCATACAAAAAGGGGATGCTCAAAGCACCTCCAACGAGGGCTGAAGCCGGTCCGGGTCGCTTCCTTCCCCCCGGCACAAGTGCAATGAGCGGTGGAGCCACGAGAGGGCTCTGCCGGAGCGCGGTGCCCTCCCCTCCTCGGGGGCTTGGCATGGATGGGAAGAACTTCATGGAGAACCCGGCTTTCGGCTCCAACCAAGGCCGTTTTCCATCGAAACACCCCCTCCCTCCCCCCCCAAGGAACGCAGGTGGTGCCAGGATGTGCTCCTGGATGAAGCACCGAGGTCGCATCCTGATGCTTCACAGCAGGGCGCTGGGTGATGGCGCTGCACTTGTACAGCACAACCAGCAAAGGAGGAGGCAGCAGCTTCATCCCCCCTCCATCGGCATGGTCCAACGGGGATGCAAAGGAAGGTTTCCTCTTCACCAGTGCCTTGAATCCACCAGCTCCGGGCGGAGGCTCAGCTTCTTCAGGGTCTCGTAGCCCACCACGATGACGATGGTGGAAGGAGTGGCTGAGATGATGCGGGCTGAGAGGCCCTTGGTCAGCCCCCAGGGCCCTTCCTCTGCCAGGAGCTGCCTGAAGGTCAGGATGATGGAGCTCTTGCCTTCCACCTGCAAAGCCACAGCAAAGGCACCTTCAGCCTCAGTGCGGGGCTGCTGCAATGGAGGGGTTCTGGAGGCCACCCCCAGCAGCCCTGATGTGGGCTCCAGAACTCCCTAAAGGGAGGGGGGAGAAGGGAAGAAGCCCTAAAGAGGCAGCAGCAAGTGGGCTTCTTAGCCCTGGCTCCTGCTTGCTCTGCCCCCATTAGCTCTGACACTGGAAGGGGCAGTTTCAGACTCTTCAGTGATGCTTTAAGGGGACCTCATGCAGGGAAACCCAAGTAGGCAAATGCAGCCCCATTGATGCTGACTGCTACCAAACCCCTTGGGCTCCCCAGGCCAAAAGAGCCTTTGCAAGCAGAGAGTAGGAGGCACTGAGCTGAAAGCACTGAGGCTAAACCCCAAGCCCACATCCTGCCTGGCGCTGAGCTCTCACCTGAACCCGAGCCCTGACGACATCCATGGGGTTGGTGAGGGTTGAAGCTGTTGCAGCCGCAAGGGGCCCCGAGATGGCTTGGAGGAGGAGATGGGGACAGTCCTTAGGAGTCAGGCTGGAGAGTTGCTCTGGGAATGGGAAGGAGCCAAGCATCAGGGAAAGCTTCAGGAACTCTCATCCTCCTCCTCAAGATTCAGAACATTAACACTACCCCTAACCTAACCATAACCATAACCTAAACCTAACCATAACCCTAACCATAACCTAACCCTAACCTTAACCATAACCCTAACCTAACCCTAACCCTCATTCACCTCCCGTGATGCTTTCTCCAGCAGGGCAGCCAAGGGCAGGGAGCACTGGGCTCAAACCCCAGCCTTGCTGGCAACCAGGGCAGAAGGAGCTGGCATGGCCCCAAACCAGAGCATCAAAACACTTCCCCCCCCCCCTCTTTAAAGCTTTTAGACTCGGGAATGTGTGCACCCCAATCCAGGGAGCACGTTGGTATCTCCATGGGATCCTGCTGGGGGATCCCTAAGGAACACACCCAGCTCATCCCAGGGATTCCCATCTCCCACCTGTTAAAGCTTCCCAAAGCCCCAGCTCCTTTGGGAAACCCAGAGGCACTGAGCTTGACTCGGTGGAGTTTTACAACCCCAGGCTCCGTGCTCCTTTTACAGCTACAGGAAGCGCAGCACCATCTGCAGACAGAACCACGCAGGACTTGCCCTTCACCTCTGGGCTTTTGCTATAGGATTTGTGCCTCTAAGAGGTCTTCTTGTCCGCATGAGCTGGAATTGCACTCGCACAGTGGCTTCCAAGCCCATTGCCATGCATGCAACCAGCCTTCCATGCAGAAAGCATTTGGGATCAATGGAAGTGAAGTTTAAAGCCAACAGCCCCAGGCTCCAATGTGTTCCAAGGCTTTTCTCCCCCCTCCCAAATCCAAAGGATAAAGCAAACCACGCTGGGCCCCCGGCCTCAACGTGAGGGCCCTCTGGGGCGAGCCTCCTCTCACTCACCAGCATAGAAGTGGTAGAAGGGCCACCAGACAGCACTGTTGGGGATGTAGGTGAGCAACGAGGCCACGTAGCCCCTGTAGAAGCCTCTAAAGCCATCGGCCTTGAAGATCTGTACAATGATGTCCTTGGTTTGGCCGAAGACCAAGAGGCCTTTGCCATGCCGGTGGCGCACCTTGAACCTGCCCATGCTCTCGCCTTTCCTCTGCATCATGAGGTGCTGGGAGACGACGTCGATGGGGACCGTGATGCTCTGGGCCACCAAGGATGCCGACCCCCCCGCCACCAGCGACTTGACGGCGTTGTTGTTGGTGTAACGGGACACGTACTTGCGGGTGAGCTCGTAGGTGGTCACGTAGCACTGGCCCGAGATGAGGGTGAAGGTGTTGACCAAGAAGCCCCGGTAGAGCCCGGCCGTGCCTTCCGTCCTCAGGATCTTCCCAAAGGCGTCGAAAGTGCCCTTGTACAAGCTCTTGCCCTTCTGCACCTGCAAGCGGGTGCGGATGAGGGTGAAGGGGTAAACGCTCACTCGGATCATCATGGTCATGCAGATCCCGAAGACGTAGAACTTGCGCTTGTCCAAGTGCTCCCACTCGATGATGGGGATGTTGCGTTTGTCCTCCATGGCTCCTCGGAGGGCAGGGATGGTCCAGAGCCACCTCAAAAGGGCTCAGGGCCAAGGGGATGCATCTGGAACGAGAGATGCTTTGAGGAGGGGATGAAGCACTTGCAGGCACCTCCAAAGGGGCTGCAAGGAAGCTGGCACGGAGGGGTAGGACAAGGGGAATGACTTTAAGCTGCCAGGGCGGGGATGGAGATGGAGGGAGAGCACTGCTCCGATGGGAAGCATCACCTTTGAAGAGGCAGCCAGGAATCCACGGGGGCACCGAAAGCAGCTCCTCCCCAGTCATTCCGGGTTTCTTCGATGCCAGGATGGCCCTTTTCAGCCCCAGGCTCTGGATAAGGAAGGAAAACACAAGTTTCCTGTTGCGTTCCCAGATTCCCTGCACAAATCAGACCTGTTTTCCCATTCCCACCGGCACCCCAGCCACTGGAAACCAGGGATAGAAACCACCACATCCCCGCTCCCAAACCGCCTTCTCCATGGCTTTGGCAGCATTCCGAGCACCAGGAAGAGCCTCCTCCCGCAGAGCCCTCCTTGCCCCACTGCTCTGCCCATCACCACCGACTCTTGCACTCATTGGGTGCATGAAGTAGGGTTGGGATGAGCCCAACTCCTCGCAGGCTCCGAGCCAAGAGGGAAAAGCATCTCAAAGCATCGACCCAACAGGAACCCTCAAAAACGTCCTTTCCATAGCAAAAAAGAGCGGCTAAAAAAGCTGATTTGGGTTAAAGGGACCTCAAAGTTTCCCCCCCCCACACACATCCCCATCCCCATCTCCCACCGGTACCTTCAATTACTCGGGGGGGAAACTGATGTAAGAGCAACGCTGCTGCTTTCCCACCGCTCTACAGGACCCGGCTTCAATCTCAGCCCCCCACTTAACACGACTCCCCCCTCATTTACCCCCCTTTTCCCCATCCAAACCGCTTTCGGTTGCTCTGTACCTAAACCCGATGCTTTGGGCCGCACAAACAGGCTCTTTGTGCAGCCCTGGCCAAGGAGCTATCCCGCCTGGCATACTAATGCCGTTGGGAAGCATCCCAAAGCCTTCCCAAGCCCCCACAGCGTTGCCTGTGGAGATGCTCTCAAGGGGGAAAGCTCCAATCCCCTACAACCGGCTCCCGTTGGAAGCCCGGTGCGGGCAGAAACTCCCTTCCCACCGCTTCCCATCGTTTCCCGTCGCTTCCCATGGCCTTCAGCCCGGGATGGACGCGGCTCCCGGTCTCCATCCCTATGGAAGCGGCGCGGAGCAGCCTCACGCTCCCCCCCCTCCTCCCCCATCACCCTGTTACCCCGAGCCGCTTCCAACCCCGCGGGCAAACCGGAGGCACCGGGACCCGGCCCCGCTCAAGGTCACCGCGCCGAGCCCCAGCGCTCCGGTACCACGGCGCTGCCATGGCCCCCCCCGCCCCGTCCACCGGGCTCGATCCGGTATCAAACCGCTTCCCGTCCGTGTCCCCCCCCCACCCCCCCAACTCCGGTTTGGCCTCACCGGGTGCCCCCATCACCGCCACCCCCCCCATTCCCGGTGCCCCCCCCTCACCCTGCGGCCCGGTCCCACCGCTCCGTCCTCCCCATGGCGGACACCGGTCGGAAATGAAGTGCGCCGGCGCGGAGCCGCTCGACCAATCAGCGACCAGGGAGGTGGAGCCATCATGGAAAAGGGTTGAAGCAGCGCCGGAAGAGAGTGTTACACCGGTACTTCCGCCCTTAGTAAAGATGGCGGAGCCCAGGGGAGGAGTTGGTGAGAGGAGGGGATGCGCATGCGTAAATCAGGACGCCCGCCTCCCGCCCGCCTCCTCTTCTTAAAGGGCCAGCGCCGAATTCCAGCTCCAACGTTAAATGGGCTCCTTCCACACGCATCCCCCTCCCCCCCCCCCCCGTGTTGTACCAGGCCGGGGAGGGGGGGGGGGGGGAAGAAGCTTTTCGTTCGTTTTTGTGTTTAATACAAAACATCAAATATACAAAGAAAAGGGAAATTTACAGCTTCCAAAATAGCGGCTCGAGGGGGGCTCCATCCCCACCATCCCCCCACCATGGCTATGGGGCATCGCCATGGGGTAACCCCCCCTCCCCCCATTGATCAGCACCCAGGGTTGCACATGGGGGCACTTGTTCCATGGGGTTTTACTAACGGCACCGTCCCCATCCCTGTGCCCCCCCCATCCCACCCCAAAACATCACCTCGGGTGTGTTAAATTAACCCCAAACCCTTCACATTCACCCCAAAACATCACCTCGGGAGTGTTAAATTAACCCCAAACCCTCCACATTCACCCCCAAAATCCCCTCCTCTCATTGCGACGTCACCGTCACGCCGGGGACACGAAGCCTGTTGTTACCAGCATCGATGTCCCCATCGAGCTGCACGCAGCACGGGTGGGAGCCTTCATCCTCCTCCTCCTCCTCCTCCTCTTCCTCCTCCGTGGTACCTCCCGGTACCGGACGCTCCGCGGTGCCCCCATTGAGGGGCACCTTCTCC
>JBCJKH010047832.1:0-24911 GCA_039877255.1 Loriculus beryllinus | reverse complement strand
ACAAAGAGCCACATTGTTTGCCTGGATTTCCTATCGTCAGCCTTCAAGGTAGAAGAGAACCATGAAACCTAATGGTGAGCACAAGGTCTGGAAAAAAACTGTTAGCTTCTGGAATCAAAAGAATGAGTAGTGAAATGGAAAAGTCTACAGGAAAACAGAGAATTAAACAGGATTTGAAAGATCTCATGAGGCACTTCAGAAAGACTACCAAATATGAGAAAGCTGGTCAGCATTGCTTCAGACAATGTCTGGTGTAGACAATGGCAGTGGTTGGGATAGCTTGCCTGAAAGGACCTAAACTCACTGTAACATTTGATGAGGGGAAGCAGGTCTGAGAACACAAAGGTCATTTCAGTCAGCTCAGCATGCTCAAAGTCTCCGATGCATCTGCTCAAACCAGCTGTGGTATTTAAACATCTGCTCCAGAGTCAAAATATTGGAAACAGAAAACACCAATGTGCTGTGCTCTAGAGAAACCACAAGTAATTTCCTTTGTAAGTACTGTGATCAGGTCTGTGTCATAAACCCAAGGGGAAACAGTAAAAACCAAACACAATTTTAAAAGGGACTATAAGGATAATAGAGATTTTTCTCCATGGAGAAAAGCTACAAAGATGATGGCTATTGAATAGAAATCAGAAAGATGAATGAGATGATACAGCACAGGCGTGCTCACAGACATTAAATACCATATTTGGCACTTCTGCTTTTCACTGACATTTAAGAAAGTAATTTGGGACAATCTGCACAATTAAAGCAAAAATTGCTAAGACAACCTACAAAGAAAACACTTTTAAGTGTTAAAGCAAAAATAACCACTGGAACTCTGCTGTGTGATACAACTGAAACAATCAGTTATAGCCTTCTGTAACCGCCAAAGAATATTAAATATGTGGCACACAATGTGATTTCTAGCATGAGAGATAATAGAACATTTTTACTTTATTGACTCTTACTGCCTTTTTTGGGTCAAGTTTCCTTCCTCTCTTCGTGAATATGAAACTTAGTTTGCTAACTGAGCCACAAAACAGATCTTTGTGGAATGTTTAATCGGAAGGAGCCGAGCAACCTCTCAGCTCAGAGTTTTCCTGTGGAAACACCACTGACCCTCGGGACTATGGAAGGATCCTGTCATGCCATTGACCAACATCACCATCTAAATTAGTTGATCAACACTCAGAATACTGTGAATACTCCCGGAAAAAACCCAAATGCATTAGAGGAACTTCATTCAGCCATTAAATTGGGGCGTATTTACCTCTTTCTTAGGGGTCACCAATTAGCTAATTTACCATAAACCTCTAGGGATTCTACAGTATTGAGGCAGAGGTAGGTAAATGTTTCAGCTCTCTGTAGAAATCTCTGGTCTGTTTATCATTGCAGTTTCAAAGCACTTAACTGCTAAACCAAAAATAGTTTAGCAGCTCAATAGAGCCAGGCAGTCACTGTATCCATGCTGGAGTGGGCATGTGTGTGTTAGCTGCATCACTGACCATTATAATGTCCTTAGGTATAAGTGCAGTATTCATGTGCTCTTCCAGCTGACATTTAGGGTGAATTCTACACTGATAAAAGTACAACTGAAATACCAGGGCAGAATCCATCTCAGTCTAATCCACTGAAGCTGAAGAAACATTGTGCTTCTTACACTATGGGTTAGAGCTGGGTGAAACTGAACTGTACATCAACAGGTTAGCACCCAATTGCACTGTCCACTCAGTCCTTGAAATGATGACAAATTGGCTTGGAAACGCTCTGATGCACCTGGATGACTTTAGAAATTTAAAGGCCTGGAGGATTCCCTTTAAAACTGAAATGGGAAATACATTTTTTATAAAAGCTAGACATGTTACTTTTCTTTTGTTTTCATCACTGAGAAGTCTGGTGACACTGAAAGCAAAACATACAGGATCCTGGGGAGAGCCAGCATTCCACAATCAGGCAATAATCAAACTTGTCTCCTGAAAGCTTAGTCAGTAGCTCCAGTGCAGACCTATAGCCAGTTTGCATCCTTTCCTTACCTAAGGCAATTCCCTTGTTACCTGTGGATGGACTTGGCCTTGGTTTAGACCATTGTCCAATTTCCTGGCCAATCAAATAAGCTGAGAAACACCATAGCCTTAAGAGTGTTCCCCATGGCTTGTTGGGATTAACAACTGGGGAGGAAACAGCAAGTAAATACTAAACCAGATTATAAATTCCATGTCTCACTCCTAGACAATCCAAGGAAACATCCATTTCTTAGCTTTCACAGATCACCTTGTCCCTCAAGCAAACATAGCATTTTCTTTGCTAACAGAAGCATGAGTTACTTCAGGCCAATACTGGGATCAATACCAGCAGCCCTGGGACTTCTAATACAACACTGAGTGTATAGCTGGGTTATTAGCCTAGTACTTTGTCTAAATCAAGGAACAGCTCCTAATCCTAAAAGTAAAACTTGCCTTCTGGCCAGGAGATTCACAACCAAAGACCCAGTGCTGCGTGTTTCAGAATTACTTTAAACTTTATTTAGAGTAAACGACATCCCCTAACATTTATATCTTTTGGTTCTTATAACCATATAAGAGCAAAACACATTCCAATACAGAGTTGGTTTCCTCTCAGAAGCTGTTGCTCTCCTTCTTTTGACAGCTTTTCAAGTACTGGATAGAAAAACTCTAACCACAAAGTAGTATCAAATCCTGGGCTTGTCCTGACTCACATTATCACCTCATTCCTGCCTCTACTGCAGAAGTGCAAAAGCTTCTCCTTTAGAAGAATCACACTGGAGGAGGAGAAATTCTTCCTCTAGTTTAGAAAAGTCTCCTGAACTTTTAACAGGATATATAATGATCCACTGATACACTTACTAGGACATGGCTCAAGGAAGGCAACAGAGACGTAGACCCTAGTGAAGACTCAAGGCAGAGCTCTGTGGGTTTGGCTACAAATTTGTCACATTCATGTTTTCTGCTTTATTCACACTGGAGATAACTTCAGAGACCACCACTCATTCATCTTTCCCCCATCTCCTTCTCCTTAGAGATAAGTCACTGTGAAGTTTTGACTGATGTTTAAAAGCATGGGAGCAGAACAAGGTCAGCTGTGACATGGTTCTTGGGGAGAATTAGTCAGGAGCTGCCTGAAGAGGCTCTTTCAAGTTTGCTTATTCTCTGAGCATAATGAGATGTGGAAGAGAAGGATGGCAATGCAAGGCCAAAGGGCTTCTTAAAATCTGATGAACTTGGGAGGACAAAGAGCATGTTCCTTTGCTGACTTTATGGACACCTTTCCTCTAGCAATGATAAAACATACTTTTGAAGCCCTATGGAGAAGTACTGTTTTCTCTTACTGTTTCACTTCTAGCCTCTGCTCAAGAGCATGACGAAACATGAAATACAATTTCCTTGAGTTGATCATCCTTCTAGATCCCACCTTTCTTCACTTACTTGGACAAAATGCTTCCAACACAGATGCCTTTACGTAATTGATGGCGCTGAACCTCTTCTCTGCTCCTGTAGCATCAAATTAGTAATGAACTGCACCCCCTCACCAGGCAAAGTTACCATCTCAAAAACTCCAATCAGACATAAGAAAGCTTAAAAGGATAAAACCAGATGTATGCAAATTGCATGCAATATGCCTCATTTCAGCCACCACTGGGGTAGGGACTCCTTACACAGATCCCTCCCCTCCTGCCTGCAGGTTCTTCATCTCCCCTCTTTGCCAGAGACAAGAGGAACCTGTGTTCAGCTGTTCCCTCTGTGCAGAGATTAATTCATTGACAAGGCTCCTAGGAATGTGCCAGCTCATTAATTACCATCAGAACTGTGTCAGCAAGAAGTAGGCAAGGTGACTGCAGAAAATGGTCAGAAAGAACCATCTATTAGGCCATTACATGCCAAAAACCAAACCGATAACACTTGGCAGACATTTCTTAACTGTGAAATAACACAAATTGCACACTTTACTAATATAAAGCACCCATGTACATCAGTGTTGGGGGAACAGGCTACAAGGAAATTGGCCCTGTAAGGTAGTCAGCCCTGTTCCAAGGATGAAATTATTGGCTTACTTCCTATGGGCACAATGGAATCCTGGGAATATGACAGATCTCCCAGTAGTAGGATGTGGCATGGAAAAGTCCCAGAAGCTTTGACATGCCACCTCATCTATGCTTCTATCTTGCTGCTAGGAGAAAATTCATCTTCAGTAGAAGCTCCTCCTGTTATTAACAGGCAGGGTTTCCAGAAGGTTGTCTCGTAACAAACTCACTGGGAAATAAGGCAGTGAAACCAGGCTCAACAGGTGAAGGTCGCAAATGCAATGCCTGCTTATGCAAGCAAGTACTTGACTCACAATCCTGTGCTGTCTACAAAGGCAGAGAGATGGCCACAGTCCATTTCAGATCTCACAGCAGGTAGCTCTGCCTGATGCTTCCCTCAAAGAGGGAGCGTGACCACCAGGAAGCCTCTGATTTGCCATTAAAATTCACCATTCTTCTTGTAATGCCAACACTGAGATAATGCGCCTGGGATTAGACCTAGGAAATCCATCAAGACCCGTACTTAGTCACATTCAAGTGCTTTTATGCCACAGTTGCTATGAGGAGTGGCTTCAAAACCAGCCCCTTAAGAAGATGAAGAGGTCAGGGGGCCTCCTGACTGCTGTGCACCTGAAGGCAGGGCTCTTCCCCAGACAGAGCCCATGCATTTTCAGTAAAGGGGCATTTGAATGTCAGGCAGTGGGAAGCAAAGTCTTGTCAATGCATCAAAGGTTTTGCTTCCCTTGGCTCAAGGCGAATTAAAGGAATAGAGAAAGGAATAAGCTGGAGAAAATTAAGGTTGTTTCAACTTGCACAGACCTCAAAAGAGCTCTGGAGTATCTAAGAACAAAAAGGAAGATCCAGGGTACAGCTTCTCTCTTCTCATGCTTGTCACAGGGCTGGTGAATTTGTACCCCGAGAGGAAAGTGCCAAGAGCTATGGCAGCATCTTGCTACATTCCTGATCATCTACCCATAACACTTTCCAATCACTGCACTAAATCACTTCCTTTTGGCCTTTTTATTTCCCCCTCTCTCCCTTTTCTTTAGCCAGTCCTATTGAAGGCTGTAGGGCTAGGAAGCATTATTTTCATCATCTGATATAAAAAGGATATGACAGGCCCATGCTGTAAAACACCAAGTGTCAAACCATGAGCATTTCCACAAATAACTGCTCAGATGTCCGAAGAGGGAAGGCAGAATATGAATGGCTCCCAAGTGCATGTGTAAGCCCACCAACACTGCAGAGAGAAATGTGTCTCTGTCCAAGCTTGAGGTTTCTGGAGGTCCTTGGGTGAGTTAAGGACAAGACCTGCCAGAGGACAGACAGGCTATGCCACCACCCGAGACATTTGTGAGAGGTCTTGCAGAGAATCACTGCATCTGGGTGACAGCATTAGCTGTGTCACAAACCTGGAGTGATTGCCTTAAAGAAATGGGCATTTGCTGATGGAAAGCACAAAATAAGTGACCTGGTTTTCCCTAAGGGGTATGTAGTGAAGTGTGGGAAGAAATTAATAAAGGGACAAGCCGTTAGCAGCTATGAGGCAGGAAAAGGCTGACACTGAGCAGCTGAGGGAGGTTTGGTGCAGAGAACCCTATGTGCTGGATGAAAGAGGAGCTGCTGTCTGGGGAGAAGGGAAGACAGTGGAATGAGAGATTGAAGAGACATGGGGAATGGGGCAGGGCAGGGTGAAAGAAGGTAGAGGGGAAATCAGAAATAGAGGCTAGCAATTGAGACAAAATGGATTATATGGGGAGGCAGCTGGGAGGGACTCAAACATGAGATTAAGAAGCACACAGGAGAGCTGATCAGTGTTCGAGGGAAATGAGAGAGCAGGGTCTTCTGGGTCCTGCTGATGGCTTTTAGAGGAGCAGAGTCTGAATGGTTTGAGAGGAGGATTGCCAGAAAGCAGAACAGATGTGCATAAAATCTCAAAGGGCTCAGAGAAAGGCAGAGGGACTGCTAGACCTCCTGAGTATCCACTAGGGTCTGCAGATGTCAAGCTTAGAAACAGCACAGTTTGAAAAGCACAGGAACTCAGTGATACAGTGAGACACAGCTGCAGCCAGAGCTGCCAGACACTGTACACATTCGGGGTTATATTAAATGGGGTACGAACACTGTGCAGGAGGTTCTTACATTTCAGTCTCTGTTTAGCAACATGGTCCTGGGCCAGCTGGACTTAGATCAGAGCCAGCACAGCAGACAGAGAAAGCTAAATGAGAGAGACAACTCCATCCCTGCGGACATGCCACCACCCTGAGGGGGGGCTCCAAGTGGCCCCAGTACAAGATTCCATCCCCAGCGGCAGCCATGTGCTGTGGCTCCTTCATGGGCTAGACAGTGCCATGACCCTGGCATGCTAACCATCACATGGGCATTGCATCACTTGTCAGACACTGAGGAAAAAATGGTAATTGAGAGGTCTGAATTGTGCAGTGAGCAGATGACAGAGAAATAGAAAAAGTGTTGGCTCAATTCCTTGATTTCTTTTCTGGGCTGGGAATCAACTCATATGCCAGTTTGGTCAGGCAAGAGAACCACGCTCCTGCACCCCAGCTCCTTCCAGCCTACATCTCTGCTTGCTTTCTTCTGCCATCCTTTAACATTTGTTAACAGATTCTTGCACTGCAGGTGCCAGAAACGGGCTGGAGCAGATCCCCAACTTGAGAGACCACCTCAAGGACCACAGCCTTCACACAGCAGTGAATGGGACTGCAGAATTCACCCCATCATCTGTGTTACAGACTGCTTGTGGATGGACATGTTACTACATAGAACAGAGGGGGAAACGCCTTTAAATTGGGCAGTAGATAGTTTGACCATAGGCCTACTTATAAATGCATGCACTAACTCAGGAACCAGTGCAAGGGCAGAAACAATCAGCCAAAAGCAGTAGTGCAGATGATGCTTAAATCCTCCTAAAATGCTGAAGGAATACGCATTTAACTACAGCCTAAATTAGATTAACTTCAAGTCTTTGGTGCTATGAAGCTCATGGGTTATCCTGTTTGAGCTACTTTCTCTACTAACTGGCCCGCCAGGTGTGTAAATAGTTAAATCCCTTAATAAAAAGAGTTCATGATTCTCAGACTGCTGAGGAAACCTAAGGAAGAAAATAACAAAGGCAGGCAGAATTCAGATCTGCAGACCAATTAACAACTCTCCTTATTCTTATCGTAGCTACTCCTCTTTTCTAAATGTCCTGCAGATACAGTCACATCTGAAGGGACCAGCCAACAGCTCAGCCCAGCGGGCTGCCTCTACTGCTCATTCACAGGCAGGTCACATCCCAAGAGCAGCAGCCTCCTCCTTCCTTCCAGATCCCTGAGCACACGGTGTCCCACTGCCCAAATACAAAACCAGAAACTTATCTTTTCCCTTACTCCTGACAAACAAAGAAGGGAAAAGCTAGGAAGACAAAGAGAAGAAAAAGGGAAGAAGAGATGAACAAGAAGAACCTACTTCTAGCAATGGGGGTTAATCTGACTCAAAGCCTAAATCCATGTTAGCAGTTAATCCAGTTAGTAAGGCTTTCATTGGGAGCTTTGAGAAATCCTTTAACCTCTTGCAGTAAACCAGGAGCAGCTTAACAGCTCAATGTTCATGAGAAAAGCCTGTCAATAATGCTGCTAAGCAGGTATTTAGCGGGATTTAAGAAACAAGCATGTGACAACGTTTCTTTAATGAAGCAATTGTGCTTCTCTCCAGGAAGGAAGTGGTCACTATTTCCTTTAGTCTTGCCTGCGATCTGCTTTTCAGGATGCAAAAACTGAGATGATCTATGTCAACTTGAATGGTATTCCTTCCCGGGTAAAGAACAGTAAAAATCAGATTTTGCTAGCGTTTTTTATAAATCTCATGGATTCTTTGTCCTAAGAGATCTTCAATGAAGCAGACTGCAGTAGTTAAAAAATTAAGTTAACTGCCCTGCAATTTTAGTTTTTTCCTTTCAGAGGAGTCAATGCTGTTCTGAAGAAAGCAATCTAACAAACAGCTTTAACGTTTAAGGATTTTTACCCCAGCGTGAGTCTACCAAATTCAACAGTAAACCAAGAATCTTACCATCTCTCTGCAAAGTCATTACATATTCACTCCACCTGCAGAAACTGCCTAAATATGAGTCCACTCTAGTCCAAAACCCATGCTATCACACATAGCTTGATACTACATCTTGACTCCTGGCAAAGACAGAGTGCAAGAGTGTCTGGGTGACACTGGTGTACTGCAAGGTAAACTTCATCCCTACCCTGGAGAGGTGGGACCTGGGGGATCAGAGGTAGGCGACTGCCCAGGCTCATCCTCTGGGGTGTGCTTACTTATCCCTCTAGCACTAGTCACAGAAATACCATCACAGAAGCTTTCAGGCACAATCACCCTAATTATCTGTGTGGGTCACTACAAATTCTCTCAAAGATATGCGGTCCAGGGTGGCAGTACCCACTTTTTAATATGGGAAACCCTCTCCAAGCTTCAAAGTCCTGTGGGAAGCAGACCTGCTGGGCAACAGGGCAGAGACTCCCTATGCTGCCATGGTGAGGACCTTCATCAGTCTGGAAGCACCAGTAAAACCCAAAATTTTCTGCAGTGATATCACTGCCACACTGTTAATTCTGCAGAACAGGGCAGTTCTGAGCTACAGAGAAGCAAAGACAGAAGGAGAAAGAGCACGTCCAAGGTGTGTGACACAGTGAATAAGACACAAAAATCATGGCTTTTCTCAGCTTTCCCTTCCGGTTTACACCAGGACATTCAGCCAAGGCAGTAGCATTTCAGTGCCTGTTGGACTCCAGACACAGACAGTCCCATTTCCATGCACTTTCACAGATAAAAAGTCATTCTGCCTTTCTCCCCTCTCTGTACCAAGGAGAAACATTACATTACCTTTGCTATTTGCTGTGTTCAGTTGGCGTGGGCTGAGAGGCCCATGCAACATTAATCAGGTTTTACCACCGCACACCCAATGATGCTCAAAGGGAGGCAGATCATTGCAATCCTGGCTGTTACACACAAGAGCCAGGAGTGCAAGCAGGGTCTGTCAGAGGAAAACACTTGGCAGCTCCCAGTGTCTGAATTCAGTCCTAAAGCGGGTTGAGAAAGCCTGTGTTCAGGAACATACAAGAGAAAATAATTCCTCTTTAAGTACCCAATCAGAATCTCAATAGTGTGCAGGTTTTGTGACACTCAGCAGTGTTTCCTCTTCTGGTCCCTTTAGTATCAGACTTCTTCTGCTGATAAGAGCAAAAAATTTCCATGCACGCAGACATATATTAAACCACTTACAGAAGGACTGTCTTTATGGGAGTCCTACCTAATGAGACCACGATCCCTTGTGAATAACTCTGGTAGACACAAGGACAGCACAGATACTAATTAACCTATAGCACTGCCATTAAGAAGTCATGATGTGAGTTAATGCACTGCCTAAGATCATATTTTTCCTTTCATAAATTATATTTTCTTATAGCTCAATTAAGTATTTTCAACCCGTGTTCTGTCCCCAGTCCTGACACTGTCTTTTTGGAAGACAGTCACAAGCCCTCTTAAGAAAAAAGAAGATAATCTTTAAAATGGCCAATGGGTGATAAATGCAAGTGAGCTCCCACTCAGTTCAAATTCCAACTCAGCCCTTCTCGGGCAGGTATACAGGAATGAGACTTTTTATGCATCATGCAGAGGCATCTTTTCACTAAAAAATGTACTTCAAACAGATGCAATGCTAGCAGAGACTGGGATACTGAACAATTCATTATCCTGTTTACTGTAAAAGAACCTGCTGCATCTAGGTTGGCTGGTATTGTGATCTTACACTCTGGTTTCTTATGAAGACAAAAGATGAAAGGGTAAGGGTAACATTTGTTTGACTATAGTCACAGCTGTATTGCAGCATCTGGGTGCAGAAGGTAAGGTTCAAGACGAGGAATTTAACCTCATAAAAGCAGCTGCATTAATGACACATAAGCAAAAAAGAAAAAAAAACCCAGCCGACCCTCAATTCCAGATAATTTTCACTATGATACAGCCACCTCTGGCCCTCAGCTTCCAGAAAGAACCACCACCTGATTTTCATCCTTGTTACAATTCATTCCTTTTCCAGCATTGAGATGTCTGTGGTTTTCCAGCTCAGCTCATGTACTGAGTCAGCCAGGGCATGTGGAGCAGCAGCTCATGTTCTACCAGCAACCCCAACCACTGCTCCCAGACCCTGTCCTGCCAAGGAGGGCAGCAGCACTGCTCAGATGGTGCCTGCGTCCCTTCCAGTGCTACTACAGACCATGCTACTATCAAGAAAGGAATGTGCTGGGATACACACTGTGGACGGAGTCTGTGCTGCTCTCTGCTTTCCCACACAGACCTCCGCTTGGCTGCATCCCAGCGCAGTTTGTGCTCTTTAGTCAGCATTGCCATAGGGGTTACCTCCAGCCATCTGCCTGACACACCATCTGAGCAGACCTTCTGCTAAGCCTGCCTCCCGAGGAGGAAGCCGAATACCGCCAGCCAGGCTCCCCATCACTCCACTCAAAATAAAGCAATAACAAGCAAGCAAGAAGAGCCGCCGCTCTTCTATTCTGATGCAGTCTGGCAAGGTCAGCACCACTGTGCTGCTTGGAAAGAGCTGGAAAAGTGATAGGGTCCATCTAGCCTGAGAAAGCCATCCTTGCTGGGGCTTTGCAGCCAACATTATGAGGAAGCAGCAAGGATGCTGCAAGGTATCCCCACAGCAGCACCATCCTGCAGAAAGAATAAACTGTGGCCATTTAGAGAGCTGCATAGTATTTCAGAGAATCTCTTAGAGTGGGTTGTGGTAACCAGGATTGTCTTTCCTCAGGTAGGGACATGCTCTAATTTGGGGCCTTCACTCCTATCAGCCAAAAATGAAAAGCAGCTCTGCAGAGCAGGCAGGGGGTACAGCATCCAGGTCATCTCCCTCCCCACCACCAAGCAGATGCTAACCATTGCCCTGTTCTGGAGAGAGGGACAGGAGAGGAAGGAAAAAGCAGATGTAGAAAAGCACTGAGCTTAGGCAAGGCTGGAAACCAGCCCGGAGGCAAGCACACATCAGAACCTGAGGCTAATTTCACCGTTATTAACATGGATATCACAAGCACATGATATGTGATGTTGCTGGGGTATTTGCACAGTCAACTTCCATCACATCAGGCCTCTGCAAACCCAAGCTAACAAACTCCCTAATACTTCAGTTGCATTCAGGCACTGGGAGCACTTGCCTGGAGCTGTTCATAAAAACAACTGTGTAGACACCCCTTCAAAAGGTGTTTCAGGACCCATCCCTCTGCTGACACCTTACAAATGGACAGCAACCCCTCACTCCAAGCCCCTTCCATGCTCTTATTTTCTGCCTAAAGAAGAACAGCCTGCAGAGCCTCAGACTGTGACTAACTGCTGAAATGACACTCACTGGAACGGGGGAGCATTTGGCAGATTAGGCTGGGAAGATCTGCAGGAGAAGGGGTCCAGGATGGAAAAGTTTTACAGCAAAGTTATGCTAGGGATCAGACTGAGTCAGAGCCCCTCTACAATATCATGGTCATGCCACTTACATCAAACATGTTGGCTATTGATAGCAATAACTGACCCTCAGTCTTGCCATCATCTGATGGCTGGCTAGCTCATCAGCCACACTGAATAGCAGGAAAATGATGGTGGTGGAATTAATTGGACCCTTCTCATTTTGCTGCATAGACTCCTCACCTACCATGATGTCTTCAACAGCCAGTCCTTTCCCCAGCAGCTGAGAACTGCAGTTCTGCTGAACCATCAGGGCAGGGGACAGTACTGCAGGTTCTCAGCCTTTACTTAAAGTAATCAGGTCAAATGCAGATTGAATGCATGAAGCATGGGAGAGATGAACTGGGAGAACATCAGGTAATGCTAGGCCGCAGGCAGAGACGGATGACACAGAGTTTCCTTGCATCAGCCTTTTGGTCCCAGCAGGTTAAGGTACAGCCGCCCTGACAGATGCTGCCATCCAGCTTGGAGGGATTCAAATTAAGGTCAAAAGAGATAAAGCAATGGTGAGCAAATAAATGTGCTGTTCTTGGCTCACAGTCATGCACAGATGCACGTTCCTCATCATTTATGAGGATAATTAAAATACATCATTTGTGTGTGTACATTCATGCATGCCCACAGAATTCACTTCTCTGAAAAGGAATACCACCATAGGAACTACCTTTGTTACTGCCTCTGCAGCAGTTATCCAGATTTTAAAAACCTGGAACAGAGGAAGGAAAATGGAAGAGGAAAGGGTACGCCCTTTCTCTTTTAACTTTACCAGGAGAGGAAGACAAAGCTGTTCACAGCTTTTCAGTCCTGTACAGGGATTTGGTGGCACACTAACTGTTCATGAACTTTGTATTTGCAGAAAGCAGGGCCTTGTGGTGCTTGTGGCTGGAATTGGGCCCAGAAGGGGCAGGTTTGCCCCATCTCCATCACTCAGCAGGTTAATTAGCCATTACTGGGTAACGTAATCGCAGCCCAAATCTGAACAGCAAACTCTGAATCCATCCCAGAGAATAATGCCTGCTGTGCTCAGCTCCTGTCCAACCACCATGAAGGTCCTCATATGCCAGAGATTCCTTCCCTCTTATTCCTGGGCAGCGTGGCTTGAAGCTGTGACAGATTCTCTTTGCATCCTGCTATGTGCTTTCCACAGAAGCTCGTGAAATGTCCATGTCTAAAATCTGAGTCCCAGGAAACAATTTCTTCCAACGCTAGTGCCCAGAAGCATTGTCTGGATCTGAAGGCAGGCGTGCTCAATGCTCTATGAGGGACACGACTACAACATGTATAGTTCACAAGACTTTTGGCTCTGTGAGGCCACTGGACATTAGCAGGACTCCAATTCCTCAGTCTTCCAGCTGAAGCATGGTCTCTATGCCTTCCACAGCAGGATGTACCTTCTCCTAAGGTAGGCAGACATTTTTTCCCTAGTCCCCTAAAGCAGAGGAAAAGCGTCTGAGCACTCATGCTCATTTTATGCATAAGGCTTGTAAAAGCCATTTATGCTGGAGATTATACATATATATATACATACATATATATATATATATACACACACGAGGAGAGGGTTTGGGAACTTGTCTATTCCTAGCTAGAAAATGCTGAGCCCAACAGTTATGTCCTCACTATTTCCATCATGCCATCTAATTTATACTGACCTTCCAGCCAGAGCACTGCCCTAAATTGTCACAAACAGTCAACTCTCCATTACGCGGTTCAGTGGAGTGAGGGGTAGAGACATCTGTGTGCAGGGACTCAGTGCTGCGGTGTTACTCAGCACCAGCTCCCCAGCCATAATTAGCCTGGACACTGCGCTGAATCCTGGCTGACTCTCCTGCAGCCCTGGTCTCCAGCTCATAAACCTTTCCAAAGCATCAAGACACATGGAACAGAGATAATGCTGCAGTCTCCTGCTCACCTCTGGCATTACCTGCCTCTGTTAGTGCCACTGCACTAGAGGAGGGCTGCTGCCACCTCCATCTCACACATGCCTGAAGCTGTGCTGCCCACTGAGCTGACAGCGTCACTGGGGCTGCTGCAGAGCCCATACTCTTAATTCTTGCTGGACAAGGGCTGGCTGCTTACCTTAACCTAACAGCCCCTCTACACCGTCTGCTCTGCATCCTCATCTCTGGAAGCCTGGGTGAGGGACAAGCTGTGAGCTAGCAGAAGTCCCACCAGATTTAGTAATTCAGTGTCTCACTGTTAAGTATCTGAATTATGGATTCTCCATTAGGGACCTGACCAAGATTGCCTGTGAGATGAGAAACAGGCATCTTCTAAGAAGCTTGGGGGCCATCACTACTTCTGTCTACTTCAGGATTCAGTCCTCAAAGTTATCAGCAATTAGCACAGATGTATTTTAGGTCTGTTTATATATGTCTTGCAGCTGCACTGATGAAGAGCTGGGCACAAATAGCAAATGAGAGAAATCTGTTTGGGCTCTTCACTAATGCAACTGACTCTGCATAGAGTCAGATTTGTTTTTCCTTCTTCCAAATGCTAATAGTGTCTTCAAATCTGTGAAAGCTGGGATATGGGTAAGAGGGGAAGAGGCATCAGCCTGATCTTTGGACATTCATGTTGCCCAGACATCATGACTAACCCTGTCTGATGGTGGGATCAACAGAAGCTGTGCAGAAGCTCTCAGAGTTCAAGAACTCATTAATGCGTCACACAGGGTATTTGATCAAGACTAAGACCCTACAAAATAAAAACCATGGGGACATTTGTTTTCTGTCTTTCTACTAGTCACCTTCTGCTAAACATCAGATCCCAGAATTGCCTGTCAAGACCTTGGACATTATCAGTAAATCTTTCCACCATTTGCCCCATGACAAATGTCAGTGGTAAATCGGCACATTACCTCCTGGGTAGCTGCACTGACCCTGGTGTCCCAAGCTTAGATCTCCTTCCCCAGGCACACCATCATGCCTCAGGCACCGTCACCCAGAGTGGGCTCCCATCCCCTCTGGTGCATGAAAAGCTTTGACACAGTCTTTGTAAGTCGAAAGCAGCCTAAGATGCAAGTCTCAAAAGAAGAGGCAGAGAGTATAGCCTAAGCTTCTACTACAACACTAACATAAAGAAGGACATATCCCTCCTAACACTGCACACCATCAATCTCCTTGGCTTGCTTCACTCTCTTACTCCAGCAGCATCTCTGTGTTTGCTGGTATCTGGGAGCAGAACCTGACTGACCAGCCCCCCTCAGCTCTTCCTGCCATCCCCAGTGCACTGCTGGCTCCATGGCCATGTTAGCTGAGCCATGAAAGGCCCTTTTGCATCTCCCAAACCAGCGCAGGTGGACAAGCTGGCTTCAGCAATAAAGATAGCTTGAAAGCACTAAAAAGCGGTGAGAGCAAAATGAAGCTCCCTGCAGTGCTGCTGCCATTAAGAAAGCAACAGCACCAGCAAACAAACAGAAGAGTGCACTGAAATTTTTGCCAAGGCAGCCCTACACAGGAGATGATGCACAATACACAGTGCAGCAGGAGCCAGATGCAAAATAATTCAGGTTGCAACTTTAAAGCAGGTCTTTAAAGCAATGTAGGATGCTTGATCGCACGGCTTAGATTAAAGGTACATAACAAAAAGGGTTATTGTAAAAGCCTTGTGGAATCAGGACTGGCTGTCACAGGCAACTCTGCTTAAAGACATGGTTAAATGCTGCACTGAGGTAATCCTGCCGCTAAATCCAGAATTTAAATGCCTCAAGGGTTTAAGGCTGTCAGGAGCTAGAATTCATTTCTAGAAGTTTTATTTAGTTGCAGCAGTAATTTTACCTGAGAGTGACAATAAATTTGAGAAATAAGGGACTAACAGTTCAACAGAATCGGCTGCAGTATTTTCTTTAAAGGCACACAAACACACATGTACAAGCTCAATGAAAAGAGCTCTGCACATTGTGTGCTTGCAGGTTTCATTTGAATGAAAATGATTAATGGAAACATAAAGAAAAAACACCACAGCACAGCAACCAAACAAATCAGCTCTGCCTCCTAAAGGTCAGAACAAACCTGCCTCCTGATTTGGAAATCATCTCCTAGGACATCATCAGATTGCTGCTGCATCCACCAAATCTTGCCGATCACAGCTGATAGCTGCCGATTCCCAACACCCCAAGCAAGTGGATGGAGCAGTAATTAAACACATTCGTAGCAAGACAGACAGGACATGACAAGAAATAGTGATTTACACCACCAGGTCCCTAATTTCAGAGGACAACATTTGCCTATTTATCACCATCATTTGTAATAAAAAATACCTGAGATCTTTTACTCAGTACCTCAGTTCAGCTTGGAATATGTTTTCCCTCAGGAAGAGATGGGGATTCAGCATAGCATCAATGTGGAATTCCCATCACCAGAAAGGCAAAACAATATAAGAGCTCTTCTCCCATTGCCTTGGTTCCAGGCATGAGCAGAGCAAGCAGTTCTTCGTCTCCTTCCTCTGTGTATGACAGCATGTGGGGACAACTCCACTGAAGTTCCAATCTCCTAGCCCAGCCAAACTTCTATTTCAGGGAGAGGAATGAGTGTCTGGGAAACTAGGCCCAAGAAAAGAACTAAACTTCCCAGCTGTGAGGCTGTCTTATGGAAAAATTCTACAGGATTTGGAATCACTGATATCTTCCCCCCTTACCCTCCATTGTTATTGAAAAATATGTTCTATTCTGCATTTATAATGGGACAGAACAGCTGATGAAAGCTTTGTTGAATGAAATATGTCCATTCAGTTAACCCACGCCACCAGAGATTTGGCAATGCAAAAGGGATCCACGTCCCACTGCCATAACGGCGTCCCCTGCTGCCCATACCTGCACACCTCAGTGAGGGCCAGGATGCTAGAGGCAGGACTCAGAGACACAGGTCAGACCAGCTGAACCTTGCTCAGCTGCCATTCCTGCTTCTCCAGAAGCTGTTTCTTTCCTCTATTTTTATTTTCTTCAGTTTTTTTTATTCCCTCTTGGGATGATTGGCAGTTTCAGAGCTATGCCCACAGATGTTGGACTTTCTGCTCATTCCTGCCTTAAGAGTACACATAAAAGGTAATATCTCGTCTCTGTGGTAATTGCAAAAGCAAAGACTTAGGGATCCAGTAGACAGGGAACTGTACCAAAGGGAAACAGATCCCATTGCCAGCTCTACCATAAACCTCTGGGGAGGGGAAGCCAATCTGTGCCTCAGTTTCCCCATATGTTGAACAGCTCTTCATACTCAGTGATACCTCAATGTGTGGTTCACCAACTGACACAGCTTTCTGAGGCAAAACATGACATTTTATCTCAGGTCTTTATCTAAAACAAAATTTGGCTCCTTTAAAGGAGGGGACAACATTTGGAAGCACACAAATTGAAACACACATTAAAAAAAGTTCCCCTTTTTTTTGTCTCATTCTACAAATAGCACTGACCATGAGAAACAGAGCCAAAAGATACAAAAGCCTAGAATTAGATTAGCTGAATCTGAAATAAGTATTTTTATGCAGGTAGATAGTTTATTCCTAATCCTGCTCCCAGCTTTCAGTGATGCAGGAGCAGAGGCTTTTCCAGGCTGTGACAGGAATAGCTTCAACTAAAGAAAATTAAACGCCAGCTGGACTTATTTTACCACTTTAAGACCAAAGCATTTTCAGATTTTCATTACAAAATGGTGAACTGGTGCGTTTGCCAGAATAAATTACTTTGGTGTTTTGGGGGTTTGGTTGGGTTTTAAGTGAGAAAAGAAAGAAAGAAAAAAAAAAAAAACCCAACAACAAAACCAGAAACTGTGGGGTGTTTGTTTTGGTTTGGATTTTTTCTTTTCTTTTTCTTTTCATTCAGATCAGGAAGAAGAGAGAATGCTCAGCTATTTCCTATGCTCAGACACGGTGTGTTATTAATCTCTACAGCTCAGCGAGGAAAACAAAATACCTCTATGAGAAATGCCTATTTTCTTCAATTATATGGGTTTTTTTCTCATTTTTATTGGTCCTTTTGGTTGTGAGGAAATACCTTTGGATAGAGACTCATTCAGAGATCAGATTTATCCAGCCAGAGGATAAATACAGCCCGTGACACTTCCCAACAGGCACCAAAGCTCCAGCTGAAAGGTGACACACATGATGACATGCAACACAAACCTCCCTGGGGATCATGTCAATCAATCTGTGTACGTGTGAGGGAGCACCCAACACGCTTTCTGACATCCAACAACCCCAGTGAACCTGGATCCCCCCAGTCCTCAGCTGCAGCAGTCGCTATCAGTCCTGCCAGGGTGGTAAGGCAGCTCCTGCAGCTCTAACAGCACCTGACTCCTCTTAGGTTCCCCAAAACACATCCTTCAAAATTTCCCGTTTCTCTTGTGTTATGACCCAGCTGGACTCTCTTTCTCCTTTGCCTATTACAAGGGAGAAGGGATACCTTTGTTGACTTCCTTTGGACTACTTTACAGGCTCATCTACCTTCTAGCAGTTATTACCACTCCTGAAACCAGCCTTTCCTTGGTGGCATCACAGGCACATTTTCTAGCATTTGTGACTGTTCCTACACAGTCTCAAGCTGAGCTAAATAGCTTCCAAGAGCAAAGCAGCATGACTGAAACTCCTGCTAAAGTTTCATAATAAATGAGAAGTTGCCAGACAGTAGAAATTCCTAACTTCACTCGATTCTCCAAATTCATTTACCACTGCTAATCAGCCAAGACCAGACAAGTCTTCCCATTTTGACTAAAATCACATTCTGCTTTATTTTGTGATGACAACACAATTGTATAACATCATATTTGAAACTCAGTATTTTATCAGCACAATGTGCTAACTCATGACTCAGACAAGGTATCAGCTACAAAAACAACCAGGTTGACTCATCTTTGTTCATGGCAGAAGTTTTACAGAAGCATCCTCGATCCTGCTGTGAATCGTTCAGGCCTGAGCAGCCCTGGATGCAAACTCTCTTTGGGCTTTGATGACATTCTGATATAGCTCCAAATCTGCTGGTTTGGAGGGCACAGCTCTGGTACATTTCAGCAGCTGAACCCAATCATTTGATGGTTTTGTAATGTGCTCAACTGGGATACCACAGGTTGACTGTGCTAACATAACTGCTGCCTTTGACTATCACAGCTGGCTAACAATAGGACTCCAGATAAGAGGATAATTTTGCAGCTCTGAAGTGAAGGCATGCTAGATAAAATACCATAAAAAAATTAAGCCTTCTCAAAACACCAGTTTCTAGGATCAAAGCTCTGCATCCACTTGCACAAAGGCTGATGGGCAGGTAGAGATGCTTCCTTGCCCAGTGTGCTGGTCTTGGCCAGAGTGAAGAAGCTGATTCTACATTTGTATCTCCTTCATAATAATTCCAAGTAAGAGATGGTTTCTGACAGCTTGACCACCTTTCACTCTCGCGAGTTGGCTGCCTTGTCATTGGCAGAGTCCTCAAGCAGATCCAGCTGCCCAGACTGAGTTGGCTCGTACTTCGAAACGTGGCAGGCAGCCAGAGCAGCAAAGAGATGTGCTGGCTTTTCCCTACACAATGCCTTAACAAGAAACCCTGATGTTCCTGGGCACAGATTTCTTTCCCTGGGTACCTCACACCACCCGGCAGTCGCTCTGATTATCTCTGAGACACCCCTTAGCAGAGAAACAAGCAAACTTTTTTCTTCCTTTTTCTCTTGGGATGAGCAAAAAAGAAAACGTCATTAAAAAGAAATTCACCTGGAGTGGAGAGGCAACTTCAGGATACTCTAACAGGGTGAATTCTGTCATTGCTGTTTTAACATCTTGCCCTGTCAGGGCCTGTGCTTCTGCTTAAGCCATCCAAGTCAGACAATAATGCACATACACCAGCTTCCAGGGGGAGAAAGCCCCATTGAAGGTGCCTATCCATTTGGCTATTAGGGATGGACAGAATGTAATATTGCCATTTCTTTTCCAGACATCCTATTTGTTTTGACCCAGATGGTGAGCTTAGACCATCTTCACATAATACCTTCTGCTCAGATGTATATCACTTCCCCTTCTCTTACAATGCTCAAGTTTT
The DNA here is from genome assembly GCA_039877255.1 of Loriculus beryllinus. NCBI lineage: Eukaryota > Metazoa > Chordata > Aves > Psittaciformes > Psittacidae > Loriculus > Loriculus beryllinus. Next base: position 5,334 of record JBCJKH010047832.1, on the reverse strand, counting down.
ACAAAAGCTGTCAATGTGATTGCTCCCTAATCCACTTCATATACAACAAATAGGTTAGCCCAAGCAGTTTAATTCAGATCTCTTTGCTAACCATCCTCACGTTTAATGGCATGAGCAAGGAGCAACCACAGTTCAACACCATGAGCTGCTAAAGGTTTAACAAGCCACTGCAGCAATGACCATTTCAGCCAGCTGAGAAAGACCCAGACATGTAGCCCCAAAATCCTCACCACTTTCCTATCTCTGAATTCTCATTCAGTATGGAGTTAAGGAAAAAAATAAGCAGCAAAGACCAACTAATTGCACCCTCAAAATAGTGCTTTCAGCTTGCCACAGAGTCCACAGTATCAAAACACAATTAAGTAGTTGCACATCGACAGACTCTCCTAATTGCTGCAAGGAGCAATTCAATTATGTTTTCGACACTGAAATGAGTCATTATCAGTCTATAGGGGAAAATTGTGTTTGTGGGGTCGTGTTTTTTATAGCATATGCTGTCTTCTTCCCAAAAGTTAGCTATATTACTGCTGACAATATTCATTTCGAATGGATCCTTCCCTCTAGGAACTAAATCGAGACATTTCTAGTTATAGGAACAATGTTGTACTGTGGATCAGAAAAGGCCAAAGCCATACTCTCTTATCTAGGGTTATTAAAACAGAAATTTAAGGTCCCAGCTGCCTTGTGAAATTCCATTGCTTCATAATCAGATTATGAATAATCATACTTTTACTTCTACTTTGTTGTAACTTTAGCCTGGATAGGACCCTAAACACAAGTTACATAGTATTCCAACAGATAGTTTTCAAGAAAGGAAGAAATAATTCCTGTTATGAAAGCAGCTGGTATAAGAGTTGGCAAAGAAATTTTGAGGATATTCTGAATTACAGGTGCTGGAAGAGTTAAAATAGACAGATTATTCTAAGAACTGAAGCAACTTACTGAATACTTAAAGCTGAGTCAGGTTGGGTCTAGTACTTGGATGACTGAGGATGGTTAAGAGCTACAAGAACACTTGAACCTTTCTCATGAGAGACATTTTTAGTATTATTATTGTTCCTACAGCAATCTGAAAGCAAGATGATTGCAGAGTGATGAGATTCAGCTACCCTGAATAAGTCCTGTTTTGAGAGCTCTGGGTTAAACAGCACTGATTTAGATGTTCATGCCTGCACAGTAGTTCAGCAAAGATAACAGGTTGCAGTAGCCACTTGGTAATTGACCTATAGTGATTTAAAACCTTAATTCGTTTTCATGCTTCCTGATTTAAAGTAGTGTGTGCACTTGGGCATAACTGCCTTAAGAAGTCTAAGCAATATTTTAGCCTGGATTTCTCAGGAAACAAGTCTTAACAGGGCATACAGATTATCCCTCTTAATAACTTCTAAATGCATGGGCCATTTTCAGCCAAATTTGTGGCAATTTCAGAGTCTCAATGTTTATGATATTCTCACAGGTTTTTGTGAGGTGCCAGAACCAAAGTCTGCTCTTGCTTAGTCTGAGAGCAGGCTGTTGTTGAGCACTGTGCGCAGCTGTGATTTGGTCACAACATGTCCTGCTTTCTGTGGTGGGCACATCACGTGGACATGAAGCAAGAAAACGGGCTACTGTGGGGCTAGGTCTGAGGTGCAAAAGGGAAAACAGTGAAGTCTAGGCTACACTGGACCTGTTGTTTGTTGAATGCTGGTATTAAATAGCTTTTGCAGCCATGACTTCATGACATTCCCTTTACGTACAGCCATTGACACAGAAGCAAAATGCATTCTTGAGCAGAGACATGCAAGTAGAGGGGTGAAGCAGATTTTCTTTGTGCTAGCCAGGTAATGCAAGAGGCACTGCAACCTGCTGAGCCTGAGTGGCACCTACAGGCAGGTAACAAGGCTCCCTGAGTGATGTGTAGGCTCTGAACAGCAAAGCTGTCACTGAGTTGCAGTGAATCTTCCTCGGGCTGCACCTTTGCTGAGCTGATTTATTGAACGTGCCAGTAACAGAAGTGGGCTGGGGAGTGGCCATAAACTTCAGAACATGAATTTCTCGCGTGTTCATACTTCCCTCCACCTTGAGCACTCTAAGTTTTATCTTCAAGTGAATTCAGGATCTGGCTGGCTTTCAGGGACAAAGAACGGCTGGAAACAAGCCCTGCTGCTTTATCTGCACAGGGTGAATCAGAGGATGCTCATTTTCACAGACTGCACGCTTAATGGCTGGTTTAAGTTGACAGGCATTAAAAAGCAGCTTGGTCAAGCAAGCATGGAAGATTTGGAGTCAGGACATCCAGTCTCCTGCTGTCCATTAAATAACCATATGCAACTTTGGGCCATTGCTTCCCCACTTAGAAAAAAGGGTCAGTTCCTGCGTGGGCATTTCAGAAACTGGGTGCTGCACTTTCATTATCGTTATTCCTAGATTAAAATTCAAATGCTGACCAAAAGCTCACTAAAGCTAACTGAAAAATTATTGACTTCTGCAAAATATGATACCTCTCCTTACATTGGCTGACAAGGTCACAACGACATGGGGAGAGATTACAAGAAACCAAGAATGCTCCAGAACAGTTACACTCTCAAAACCAGGCTGTGTTATCTGCAGCCTTGAAACACTGAGAAGCCTGTGTCTGTCCCAGTAGGGCCACACTGCATGGTGGCACGATCCCACCAAGACCAGCAGAACTCATCTTCTGGACAGGGAGCCCAAGCCACCAAGGGAAGTGCTAATAGTTCAAAATAAATTAAAATAAAATATGTCTGGATCTTGCAGAAATAGATATTTTCCCAGGAATAAAACATGACTTTGAATAAATGTTTTATTCCATTGCACATTTCAAAAGGCAGTGAATGTGATCTGGGGACTTGTCAGAGAGGGGAGCACAGACAGTACATGCACTGCAGACAGCATTAATGAGGTTTTTTTAACTGAAACAGAAGGAATTGAGATCAGTGTTAATTTTAATCCCCTTTCCTCTGGGTTGCTTTTTGGTTGTTTGGGGATTTTGGTGGGGCAGAGAGGTCCTGTTCATGGTCACCTTCCTATATGCCTGATAAAACATGGCCACCAACATGTTTATTGGAAACTCTTGCAGGAACCAATCTGTATGCAACTACATAGAAGGTAAGGATGAATCCACTGTTCAGCATTTCCACCAGATATAACATCAAGCTCAGCTTGCAGACAGCCATTTGCTTTCAGAAGCAATAGTGGAAAGGAGTCACTAGGAAATAGATTAAGGAGAGTTCTCTAACCCAGCAGTTGCTTGAACTGGTCTGATCTGTGGCAATACCTTTGCAGAGGAGCTTTCCACCATTCTGTGTATATGGCTTAATAATGGCTGTCAGGGGTATGGAAAACTGTCAGTCCTGTGCCAATCAGGGCATCTCTCACCCCCTATTCTCACTAGGCAACTTGTGAGCATACTGCACAGCTTGTACCAGCGTGGGGGAATAAGATCAGTGTCTGCCACATTATCTCCTTTCTGGCTGCTAGAGCCATTTTTAGGAAGGGATTTGCTCCAGATTTTATTAATTGCTTTAATAGACAGAGAGTATTCTTGTTGATAGATTAGTTTTCTTCTTCAGGAGGAAAATGCTCCTGCTTGCCAGCTAAATCTTCCCTCTGCAAGGCTTGGAGAGTCCCATGTGAGCACAATCGTATGTGGTTTCACCTGGTTTACTAAAGATACTAGGAGGCTTGTTCTGGCAGAAGAGCATTGTGGTGCTATTGGAAGAGCAGAATGGCAACAGGGCATCATCTCCAGCTAATTGTTTCATCGACTTGGAGAGCAACAACTGCTTGCTAAATAAGGCACTTCTTTTCTGCTTTGCAACTGTGCTCTTCCATCTGCCAAGAAAAGCTCTGACACTGAAGGTTTCTCAGAGCCTCTAGAAACGTTGCCTTTGGTTTTAGTCCAGAAAGATAAAAAGCAAAAACAAGAGCTGCAAATCAGAAGAGGCAAAACCTCTAAGGAGATTAGCCCTCCTTCCACCTATGTGAAACTCATATAACCAGTAAGTCTTGTGGCTAGAAGAAATTAATGAAATTAATTAAGAATTAATGAAATTTGTTTGCTACACCTGCACCAGAAAGTGTTAATGCTCAACTAAAGAAGAGACACTTGAGAGTTTCCTCAAATAAGTTTATGTTTTAATTTGCTTTTAGAAAAACAATCAAGTTTGCATATTTTTACAAAAATACGGAAAGTGTTTGACTCTTCCACATTAAAACCAGGAAGCTGAAGCTATTAAGCCAGTCCTAAATAAGTTCTGAGAAGAAATAAAGAGCTATTTAGAACTAGTTATTGCTTTTCTTAATGAAGTGAACTGGCCTTTTTTTAATTATTATTTGTTTTTTCCTCTTCCTGAGTTATTTAGAAATCAAACATGATGTGAGCACCTATTAGTTAAGTACATGCTCATGCATGCTGATTTCCCTTGTCTCAAGCTCAGCTTATTTGCAATTTAAAGCATCAACAGCAAAACACTGCTGCACTAAAAAGCCCTATTTTTTCATCAGCAAAGATCCTTCCTGAACACAACTCCCTTCTTTGCTGGCATGTCCATTTGTTGGCTGTCTCTAAACTTTTTGCCCAAATTTCGACTTCCTTCTCCCCAAGCAGATGACCAAGGAGGGTGCCAAATTTAGCACCAGTGTTATTGGTCTGTTATCAGTGGGAAAGGTTCATTAGATTATGCAGATGGCTCCAAATCTGTAATCTTAAATTTCTGAAGCAAGTCAGCCAATAAAGTTCACTTAAGAGTCAAGGTCTCCTTGCAGGACACAAGCGTGAATTAGTAGGCATTTCTCACTCTTACAAAAAACAAGGCAAGGAATCATAGGAAAAGAGCCCAGGGCTATCTGTGAACCGGCCAGGCCGCCTACCAGAACCCCAGGGGATGCTAGTAAGAACAGATTTACCCAAGTGCTAAGCACATCCTGCAGCATGATTAGTTCCTGTATGCTGAGTCAAGTTTACCTGCCAGATTAACTGTGTGCATGGAGCAAGCCAGTCATGATGAGGAATCCCTCTGGTTCTAGTTGTGATTGACAAGAAAAAGAAGAAGAAGATAGAAGCTGAAAAGCTGTGTGCAGTAACCTTTCCTTTTGTTAGAAATGTCAAACCAATTCCTAACAGCTCACTTTAAAATGCATTTTACATCCTCTTTTTGACATCTTCCCGACCTCCCCAGCATTGCCAGAAGATACAAATTCACCCTGACAGCCAGAAGAGGAATAGAAAACAAAAAAGAAAAGAAAAGAAAACCAAATCTATAAACCCTTTCTAGCCATCATAGAGGACAATACGAGTTAGTATAATACACTTACTGACAAATCGAGCATGAA
>JBCJKH010047830.1:0-10957 GCA_039877255.1 Loriculus beryllinus | reverse complement strand
TCCATTCCAACACTCCAGTCATAGGAGCCATCCCACCATGTTTCTGTGATGCCTATTATATCATACCCCCATAGACGGGCACACATCTCTAATTCCTCTTGTTTGTTCCCCATGCTATGGGTGTTTGTATAGAGCCATCTGAGCCGACCTCTAAATGAAGCCGGCTCATTGGCTGGAGCGGCTGGAATATCTCTACATTGCTCCAAGCATTTATTATAGGTGCTGGCAACTGACTGGGTGTGTTGGGGTGGAATGATGTCCCCCTCTCCCAGCACATCTTGTTTAAAGCATCCTTGACCAGCCTGGCAAGTCTCCTACCAAAGCAGCTCTTCCACTTCCTTGTCAGACCAGCCCCATCAGCCTCCAGTAGACCTGGCCTCTCAAATCGAGTCCCATCTTCTAAGTAATCAAACTCCTGACTGTGGCACCACTGTTCTAACCGTTTATTAACCTGCCAAATCCACCTGCCCTTTTCAAGGTCCTCTCCTTTGACCTGGAGGATTGAAGAAAAACCTATCTGAGGCCCAGACCCCTTAATCAGCTCTCCCAGGGCTCTGTAGTCCTTCTTAATGTTCTCTGGGCTACTGCTATCTATACCTCTAGCACCCACATGGATCACTACAAGTGGGTCATAGTCAGTGGGACTTAGTAGAGCAGGCAGCCTCTCTGCAACATCCCTGATCCGAGCCCCTGGTAGGCAACACACCGCCCTTGAGACTGGTTCAGGCCAACAGATGGGTGCCTGTGGGCCCATCAAAGTAGAGTCACCCACTACTATGACCCACCACTTTTTCCTGGCAGCACCAGTAGTGATCCTCTTTACTGGTGCATCAGCAGGATGTTCATTGATGTGGTGTGCATTTCCTCGTTAGCCCCCTGCAGAGCTGTGAAGCAGTTCTGGGTGGGGACATCAGATTTTGGAGGAAGCCCCTTCCTTTTAATTGTCCTCTTCCTCCTTTTTTTGTTGGCTTTTTTTGACTTCTGTTTGGAAGTGAAAGAGGTGCCCATATGTATCAGAAAATACAGAAGAAGAGCAGAGTCAGGTTCCCCTCCCCCCCCCATCTACTAACAGAAATCCTGCGTTTTTTCTTTATCCCAGGAGAGAAATAGTTGGTGTTGTTGAACCAGTCCCTCACGATGAAACCTATTGTGACCCTGCAGTGCTGTTTCATGTGGCTAATGATTACTCGTTCATAAGGTAGCTCAGTGTTTAATTAATGCCTTACATTTTGGGTACAGAACAAGCCCCAACTACCTAAAGCATCTGGTGGGGAGTCTCAGGACACAGTCTTACTTGGTTTAAAGTCCTGATCAGGTCACTGATTTCAGTGGAAGCTTTTCCATGAACACCAGGGGCTGCTGCATAGCAACGTCTAAGCAGTGAGGAGGCTGCTGAGCTTCTTGTGGAGCAGAGAAGCTTTGTGCTATCAGCAGACCACTGGGAGCACATCTGTAGGAAGTGCTTGCCTTCTCAGGAGACAGTGTACCCTGTACCACTGTCACCTGGGCTATGCACACGCAGCCCTGAAGAAGCTAACTCTGGATGTCCCTCTATGCCCCAGCCATCTCATTTCAGAATGCTCAGCTGAGAGTTGGGCCTTAAAAAGTTTACTTGCTTCTGGTTTATGTGGCAGCAAACAGATTGGGGACTTTTCTGCTGCATCTGCCTATAAATATCAGCAGGAACACCAGCTGACATAGCAGAGCTCTCCAAAGGCAAAGGGCTTACAGGTTTCCTTGTCAAATGACTAACAAAAACTGTGACTTCCTTATCTTTTCCCTTCCTTTAGGTATTACACCCGGACAATCTATCAGTTCCAATTTCAGGAGGCACTTTGCAAAGCAGCTAACCATACTGGCCCTCTTCACACATGTGACATTACCAATTCCAGAGCAGCTGGTCAGAAGCTGAGGTAACAAGACAAATTCTCACACATAATAAATCAGAGTATAAGAAAGCCTAATTCATCCTAGAAAGCTTCTGGGGTCAATGAACCTAGAATGAACCTAGCTTAAAAATTTAGCATTTATCTACTCAGTTTATTTTGATAAGTTGACTAAGTTTATATCCACTGAGGATCTAAACATCAAAGGTTTAATTGCCCATTAATGGGAAAATAATTTATTTTTATTAATAGGAGTGATGGGAGGAAAGGGGGAATTCAGAAGCAAAAAGAAAATTTTGATACTGCTCACAAATTGTTTTGCTAGATGGCTGGATGGAGCATAGTAATAACATATACTACCTGTCCTTTCATGTCCACAGACAATTGCTTGAATTAGGCAGATCCAAGCCCTGGACTCAGGCACTGGAAAGTGTAACAGGAGAGAAATACATGAATGCATCACCCTTGCTCCAGTACTTTGAACCTTTATATAGTTGGCTGCAAAAAAACAACACTGGCAGATACATCAGTTGGAAAACAGACTGGGCTCCATGTATGTATGGCTTGTGGGTGGATTTAGGGCCATGCAGTAGTCCTTACAACTCTTGATCAGCAAATTCCCTCTTTCTCAGCTACTGAAGGCTCTTCTACCTAGGAAAGCAGGGTTTTGGGAAATACACACTGAGCAGTAAGTTTCACTCATGGGAAGGCAGTCTGGCTTCCTCATGGCCACAGCTGGAGAAATTGGCATCTGTAGGGATTGTCACAGCTTCATCAGTTTTCAGAAATAGTTTATGTTATTCAATAGTAGCAGGACTAAGAATGTTTGATGGCTGTGCAGAGGGAAGAAAGACCAGAGGCTTGGACTTGTTTGATGCTTGCCTGGGAGTAGTGTGGCTGTTCTGCAGGGCTGGGAGCCACCAGTCCTGGGAAACAGAGGACCCCGAGCTGGGGGCACAAGGGAAAACAAGTACAAAAAAATTACTACTTTTTTATTTGCTGTCACATGCTAGTCAAAGAAGGGAGCTCAAGTGGAGGAAACTGCATATTCCAACCTATTGTGATGACATTGAGCATTGAACCACTCAGGTTATATACGTGCAATCACTGTCAGTACTGGAGCATACCATAACACAGTGATGTGCCTAATGGTGGGGTTTATCTGACCAGACAAACAGAAACCAATATTTGCATCTGAGCTGCTCATTTCCAATGGTGGGAAAGAGGCACTTCCTTTGGGAGATGTTTAAAAAAGACCAGAGGACTGCACTCTTAGATGTGCTCGCTCTGTCTACTACAGAGACAAACTTGGGTGACTGACAGCTCAGATGTGGATGTTTGCAGTAAAGGTGGCTGAAGGGAAACAAGATCAATCCCACCAAGCTGGCTATTTGGAGCAGGGGAACCTATAAGGAAAATCTAGGCCCCCCAGCATTTCCCAGGGACAGACTTTCTGTCACTACAGCTGTGACACAGCCCTTGTTTCTTTTTAAACCAGATTCCGACAATGCCATCAAAGTGCGCATCAGCCTGAAGTCAGCACTGGGAGACCAGGCGGTAAGTGTGTTTGCGCTGTGGCACTCTTTGCATTGCCTGGGCAACAGAGGTGTTGCGCTAATGGTTCTCAGAAAATAAAGCAGGATATAGCTAATCTTTGCATCTGAACAGTGGCATCAGCTCAGGTGAAGGGTTATCACATAAAAGGTGTCTTGTCTGAGTTTGTGCTCGAGACTCCCGCTACAGTTGGTAGAGGGACCTCTCCAGGGAGTGATCCTATCCATTTTAGACAAATATCTCAGCTAGATGAGTTGAGTTATTCTGTGGAAATACTGAACCCTTTTTACCTGTTACAAGACGTGCCTGCAGGGTAGTGTAGGGAAAGCTGTGTACCTGAAAATGACTATATTTTCCCCAGCTCTGCTGGTGTGTCTAAACAAAGCCTCTATCTAATTTCCTCTAATTTCCTTTATGAATGCTACAGTGGCTGTCTTCAGAAACTGCTATTAGAGCAGCTACTTCATATTTGAATGTGGGACTTAACGCAGAGGAGTTGAATTCCACTAGCTAGTCTCAAATGCTCCTGATTTCATGCTGAAACCCTTCTGTCAGCATTCCTTTGTAGATTTTTGTTTGCCTGTTTGCTGTAATCTTTCCAGGCTCTGATATATTTGGCTGCCTCCCTGCCCTCCAACTCTTACGCAGAGACAGCTTTGTTATTAAGATTCTGGGGGGGAGTGCAGCTGCTTCTGTTTCAGACAAGAAGGGCTTTCATTCCCAAGAGCTTGTCTGCTTCCCCCAGTTATACCAGCTGGTCCAATAAAATGTATTACAGCAATTGGAAAAACTCATCAAAGCCAAAGATGGCTTTTATGATTTTAAACAGCCCAGCTGCTAAGCCCAGGTTGAAAATTTGCTTCCTACCCTAGCTGTGCCTCTTTATGTAATCTCACAGAGGCGACATAGAAGGCTTAAGTGCAGACACTTCACTCCTGTCAATAGCCATTTTCACCTTGCAGAACATTAGTGATTTTCCAGGAATGAGTATGTCATCAGGCAGGTCATTTAGATCAGCATGTTGCAGCCTATTGGACTAGCAAGGACACAAATAACATGGACTCATTTTTCACATGAATGGATGCTCTTGCTTCTGTACATGCAAACCCCACTAGAGTTTTATTGCTTCCTAGACCACCGAGTCAAGTTAGATACAATTCAAAACTGATATCAGAAGCGTAAAAAGGTTCCATATTACAACACATTTATTAGTCATTATGGTTAATGTTTAGCTTAATACCATTTTTATGCCTGCTTTTTGCCATCATAGTCTTTTGTTGTACAATTGAGCAGCTGTAAAATAATCTCATACAGATTACTCAATTTGAATTATTATAGGGACAGTAGGTTCCTAAGCTCCGAAGAGCAAGCCATGCATTTTCGTCTCAAAACCAGTCCACATTACCAACTTTCAAGAAACCGTTTTTGTGCAGTAGCTTTCTGCTCCACACAAATTTCTCTTATGCTGAGCTCCGAGGCACATCACTCTCTATATTTGTATGCCAACAGTGGGTAATAGTACGTGCAAGAACTGGCATAGAGAAAAGGCAGGGAGAACCTCAGGCAGGAATCTCAGAACAGCTACACAAAGTGGTATGTTTTGGCTGCTTTACATACCTCAGAGTGTACAGAAGCTGAGAACCTGATACAACTGTTTATTTAAGATGTATTTTGAGCTGCTTTGCACCATTATGACAGCAGGAAACAGTCTGAGTATGCCAGCAAATCTTTTACTATTTCTGGTTTTTTTAGCACTGAGCTGAGCAGAAAGGAAAAGATTCCCCCCTCCCAGCAGAGGGAGAGCTGCACTGGGGCAGCTGCAGCTCATGCAGGCAGTCCCGCAACTACATACCCTGGCTATTGCCAGCAGAGATGTTTCAGTAGGCCGAAGTTCTGAAAATTAAGCTCCCAGACTGACAAATGGGTTTACACCAGCTGTACCAGAGTCTGTGCTACTGCAATTGCCCTGCTAATTGTTTTCAGGCTGATGAGATTAAAGCTACAGCCATAGCCTTGCTGGATCATCAGTGATGCTAAAACACCCACAGCTTTCGCTTCAACTTGGGCTTTCTGAAAAGTGCCCTCCCAAGGGAAACTGCTACAAAACCCCTGCTGAATCACATGGTGTCTGTCTTATTTAAATTAAAGGGTTCCGGAGTATCAGTCCCCTGAGCACAACTTGACAACAGAACCCCTCTTCAAACATTGATTCAAGATTCTCCACTGGGTCAATGTCAATCATCTGATTACACTGTAAAAAGCTGTCACACAAGACAGCATTAGGGAATGGGGGGCTATCAGCCTGTGGGCATTTAGGCGTATTTTACAATGGAAAATGCTTTTTGAATCAGAGGCCAGACATACACTGTCTTTTAAGTCACACATGGGATCTTGAGCGAACATGCTATAATAGAGCAGAGGCACTTAGCAAAGTTCATTTTTTCTGAGAGCAAAGCAGCCTTTTTAACGAATAGCAAGCACCAAGGTAGGTTTCTGAGATGCCTAGGGAAGGTGTGTGGGTAGCCATTACTCAAACACAGATCAGAAGCCAGCCAAGTACTTCCCATCCACACAACCAGTAATGGTATTTATAAAGGCACTTGAGAGGCATAGTGACAATTAAAATACATTAGAGCAAAAAAAACCAAAATATATATTATGGAAATGAATAAATAATAAAAAAGCTAAAATGCTAAGTAGAGAAAGCAGCAAGAAAGCAGCAGTAGAGGATTCAAGCTCAATCAGCTCCTGGTTTGAAAAAAAAATAAAAAACCAAAACACTGCAGAGTCTAAAGATGTTGGAGATAGATGAAAAATTGAGAAACTCCCACAACAGCATCCTAGGCTGCGATGGTGAACACTGCCAGCTGCTGGAGATAACTGCGGTAACAAGAAGAAGTGCTGCAGGATAGGGATTTGCCTGCCGCTCAGCATACAGGAGAAAGCCACAGGCACTAGCCAAGGCGATTCACAGCTTCAACCCTTGCTGATGGGAACACCCAGAGCTGGCACAGCCATTGCCCTCCACTCTCTAATGAGGTGCTCTGCTAGCAGTGGCTTTGGGACACCGGTGTATTCCCGGGGCCTGATCCTGCACAAATTGACAACAGCAGGCTCTTTCTGCTTTTTCCTCCCTTGTATGTCTCCTTCTTCATTCTATATCAGTGTCAAGAGGAGGACAAGCTTTGAAATATGAGTTTTATAAAACCTGTTACAACAGAGCTGCCTTCAACCATACCTTCCAGAATGATACTTGGGAAAGTCAGGAGCTGTGTAAAATTATCACTGACAACATTTATAGGCATTCCTGCTCAGGTACCATAAACACAATCAAATCTAGACAAATCTAAGGGGATAAAAAAAAATGCTACAGAGTTCAGACAGGAATTTTCCTTTTGTGCACACAGTGTTGCACAACAGAGCAGGCTGCATTATCAGCTCCTCTCATGGTTTTTGTCCTGTGTAAGAGCTCTCAGTTCCTGGCCCTGAGAAGCTGTTTTGATTTCCACTGCAAATAACTTTGGACTCATAAGGCAGGTCAGGATGAGTCTGCATACAGGCAGTGCATTTTCTTTTGTATCCCCTCTCTATTCTTCAGGGAAAGAAACAGCAATTATATACCTGTTTCAGAAATACAGATGAAAAGAGTTTTTATTGAAGTAAACCAAACCCCAAATAAAAATCCCAGCTCACCAGGCAAATAAATAAGCCACCTTCACATACCAATCCCACCCCAAAGTTTCTCCTCAAAAGACTAGGTCTGCAAATAAAATGATGAGCTGGGACTGCAGCACCTTCAGCAACCTCATGTGAATGTACCAGAAATTGCAGCGGGACAGCCTAATGCAGTGTTTGGCAGCAGGGCTGCCTGCATGTTTATTCTCCTGCAAAGCACTCAGATTAACAGAGCTATAATAAATAGCTCTGACACAAATAAGTAATACTGAAGTGCATGCCAAGCATTACAATCACTATTTCTTTTTAGAATGATTTCTTGGTGTCAGGTAACTTGCCATCTCTGATGAATTTCACTTGTGCTGTTTCTGCAGTATGAATGGGATGAAAGCGAGCTCTTCCTGTTCAAGTCATCCATCGCCTATGCCATGAGAAAATACTTTGCAGAGGTGAAGCAACAAGAAGTTAACTTCCAGTGAGTGACTTGCTTAATCGTGCCAGCTATGTCTATATTGCTTCTGGTTTGCTAGCAGCATGAATTGGTGGAATTAATTGTGCCTTCTGTCAAATGTAAGGTGATAGCAAACTGTGTTAAGTATCAGCTGGTTGCAAAGGGTAAAATACCAGCTGGTTACATGCTGTCTTTTCACTCAAGAGTCTGAAGTTTAGGAATAATGTGCGAAGGTTAGGTCACTTCAGTAGGTGCAGAAGGCTTTGCCTCTCACAGGTTATCAGTGGTTGAAGCGAGCCTTGAGAATCACCTATATGGGAATATCAGGGAAGATGCATTTCTGACAATGTATGATACTGTGTTTTGGGCCGAGGAAAGATTTGTTGATTACAAAACACTAAAATTCTGTGCAGACTTACTAATCTTATCTAGGTTCACTTACACATAAAATCTATCATCTGAAATTGATTCTGGTAGGAAAACAACCCTTTTTATTAGGTCTCTCAAAAAATTTTCAGGCTATCTACTTAAGCTGTTTGATGCTACTTTATAGAACATCAGCCATGTAATGTCTAGGACCTATGACCAGCAGGATATAAAGAAAAATGGTTAGGTACTTCATACAGCACCTCGTTCACAAGACTTGACTTGAACACTTTTTCTTCTGCAGCTGATTATGTGCTTTGGAAAACGTACAGGGTAGAATTTCTGTCTGAGTAAAGAGATAGCACATAGAGAAAGAAATTCTGTGAGGAAATTTATTTCAGCTCCCAGTTGAGGTCACTAGGAAGCATTCACTTTATTTAAGTGAAATTCACTTAAATAAACTACCCCTCTGGCATTGCCCATCACATCTGTTCACTTCCTCAAATTTAAAGCTATTTTTGTCTTAGCAATTAAAAGAAAATCTTTTTCTTCTGTTTCTTATTCAGAACTACAGACATTCATGTTGGGGAACAGACACAAAGAATCTCCTTCTACCTTACTGTCAGCATGCCAGGCAATATCAGCGATATTGTGCCCAAAGCTGATGTGGAAAATGCCATCAGGTGAGATTTTGCTCTCTGGGGAAAGAAAAAACCTCGTCAGCCAAACAACCAGGTGAAAGGGTGGAAAGGAAAGCAATGCTCAAGTCAGCTGAGGCAGAAGGGATGATAAGAAAGTCAGTTATGCAGTTAGCAGAAATAGTGGGATGTGAGAACTGTTATGACAGAAAGAAAACAGTCCATCTATCTGATTGTGTCCTGGACAACAGCCAATGTAAAATGCTTCAGCATGCTTGTAAAACTGCTGTAACACACCTAATTGCATCATACTTTTCCAGAAAATATCATTGCTTGAACATTAACAGGATCATATTCTGAAATACAGAGCATAGTAACTGTGTGTGAATGCAAGTGTGTTTTCTCCCAAGTGAAAATTCAATGGAAGATTTATTGTCAGCAAGGACTCCAAAACAATGATGTATTAGAAAGATAGCCAGATGTATTCAATTATACAGAAAATAAGAGGTCAGAACGGGAGATTGTTCCTACTTACGGATCAATGAAGAGCTCCTTATAGTACAGTATGACACTACTGTAAGTCACTGCTGTAAAAACGATAAGTAAAACTGCAATTCTGCAGTGGGTCACGGATAATGTACAGTGGGAAATGAAGAGGGCACAAATCAAAAAGCAGCAGCAGTATGAGATGCGGCTGAAAAAGCAGTGAGATAAGTTGGTGAACCAAGGGAGAAGAATACGGCTATGATAGTCACTGTCTGGTTAGCACTCAGTAGCAGAAGTTCAGGGCAAAACAAAGGATAGAAAATACACCAGAGAAAGGGTTTTCAGGGCAGTGAAAAACACAGGAATAAAAACTACGGAATACTGTAGGAGGGAGCCAGGTCTTCTGTGGTTTTCTTCAAAGCTGTGGTTTTCTGTCACACATTGAAAAAACTTATGGGTAGCTAAGACACTTAAGGTAAAGAGAATCATGGGAGAAATGCAAACAGAGAGGGAGATCAGAAGGCTGTTTGCCTCATTTTCATAAATGTTAAAACTGAGATTAAGAGTTCATTCAGTGTCTGAACATGCCAGTTAAGCTGCAACACATTAACAGCTTAAGTTACTGTGGTTGTCACTCACTGACCCATGCCAGAAGGAACATGGGTTTAGCAGTATCTCTGTTGCAGCCTTTCCAACTGAGCAGTAAAAGGGAAACTGACACTGGAGGTTTATAAAACAACTGAAAACTGTTTGTATGGTTCCAATAAACATGCAAAACTCTTTGAATTTGCTGTCAATGGCAGGATGTCTCGGGGACGAATCAATGAGGCTTTCAGACTGGATGATAACACACTGGAGTTTGTGGGCATACTTCCAACTTTGCCCACACCTTATGAACCACCAGTCACCATCTGGTTAATTGTATTTGGGGTGGTCATTAGCCTGGTTGTCATTGGAGTTACTGTCTTGATCATCACTGGTCAGAGAGATCGCAAAAAGTGAGTAATATTTTTGATACTATGATCATGGCCATCGGAAGATGTCCTGATGACTGAATTGTCAGGGTGCTCACAAATAGGCTGCCAAATCTAACTGAAGCAAGTTAAAGAATTACTGTTTATAATTCCCCTCCCACCAACAGTGATAGCTAAAGGTTCAGCTCCCCGCTTTTCAGTGCACAGCAGATTTGGCAGCTTAGTGCAATTTCTTCATCATCGTCACAGCTGGACACTGTGGCTGCAGGGAGCTGTGAGGGACTAGGCTTCTGCCAGCCTCGGTGTAAGATTGATGGAGTGGCTTGCTGGGAATACAGTGCCTCCTCCAACAGCAGAGTTGCCCACATTCATCACCACCGGCAGTTTTCAGTAATCTTGTTGGAGGCTGTCCAGTAATGTAATGTTCCTTAAATATTACTGCATTGACAATAATATAGCTGGGTTGGTTTTCTATGTGTCTCCATTAATGGTGTTTCTAAGAATGTAGTAGGTTTGCTACAGTTCCCTTAAAACCAATACAATTCCTTTTATATAAAGACTCCTGTTTAAACACAGTATTATTTACAGTAGGGGATTCTTGGGATCCAGAAGGACTTGAACAGAACAGAGACTTCTAATAAAAAACTGCATTTTCATTACAGGAAAGAGAGAGAAAGGAGAGGTGAAGCAGGATCAAACTGTCAAGAGGTGAACCCTTATGCTGAAGAAGGAAAAAGCAACATGGGTTTTGAGCCATCTGAAGAGACACAAACATCATTCTAGAAGACGTGGGTACACTAAGGATTTGTGGGATTTTTCATCTCGCTTTTAGCAGTAGTGCCTAGCAAGGACCAAGGCATGGCCAATCAGACCAACCAGAGTCTCCAGGCTGCTCAAGGAGAGCGTTAACACAGTCTCCATCCATTT
>JBCJKH010047828.1:0-32919 GCA_039877255.1 Loriculus beryllinus | reverse complement strand
ACTATATTTCATGTGCATAGTTCCCTGAAAGTCATTCTATAAAGCACTTAACTCTCACAATACACTAACTAATACACAATACAACTAATACACTAACATAAATAAATATGACTTCCTTGTTATCAATACTTTCTACAGCCTCTCCTGGAAAATGGAAGGAATTTTTCTGAGGCACAGATCTGCAGTACAGCACCATCAGTTGCACTTGTGCAAATAAGCATCAGAGTGGCCTAAGAACTACACAGTTCATGTATCTGCTATATAGGCAGCACCTTGCTGCTATTTTGAGTCAGCTTGTGGCCTTATGAGCAAAGGACCACAAGTACATCGAAAGTCAAAAGTGAGATTTCTAGAAGATCGATACAAAAGGGCTACTAAAAAAAGTTGTAGCTGAGATGCAATCCCAACACCACTACCACCACCAAAACCCCACCAAAACAGAGATCAGTTTCCTGCAGAATATTTCCATTGGGAAAAGCAGCAAGAAACCCTCAATTGGTGCCCTCTTGACATCTGCAGACTAACAGATTTCCTTGTTAAGGCCTGGCCACCCTGGGTCCCAAATGCCTCCAAGATGTTTGCTTTGCTGTTTCTCTAAGGACACTGGCTAAGAGCAGATTTTGGTATTACATGTGCAGTTCTAGTTTCCAGTGGAAACATAGAATGTGAAATACTGGCATTCCCTGTTGGATGGAAATCCCATTTTTTGGATCCTCTCAGATCAGAGGGAAGGAAGTTGTATTCAGAGAGCAGTGAGGAAAGAGAAGAACCACATCTGCTATCTCCCAAACCCAAACTCCAGGTCTGAGAAACTGGTACACTTGGTATCCCACACCCATGTTCCAACAGGGATAATGTTGACAGACAGCTGTCCCCCCTGCAGATGACATTACCTTTTGATACTAGTCTCATACTCAGTCCTCTGTTTGCTCAGCTCTGTCTTTAGCTCCGTGACCAAGCTCTGTAAAGCCCTAGAGCATTGGGCAGAGTCTCTGGAAGCTGCAGCTGGGTTGCTCTGTTCGCTGCTGCTGCTGCTGCATGCTTGAAACCTGTCAAAGCTGTTCTCCAGATCTGCAGTCTTGACCTCACTTTGAGACAGTGAGTCCTGAGTTATCCATTCAGTTTTGAGAGAACTTAAAGCAGAAGAGTCACTGGCCCGGCAGGCTGCGCAGCTGCTGACAGAGTCCATCACAGAGATTTCACACGATGATGTAGACCACGTGGTGCTGGCCATACTGTGTGTGCTAAGGGAGAGGCTGGACGAAGGGACATTGTCATAAGTAGAGAGTCTCTGGGAAGAACAAGAATCTTTAACTCGTTCCCCAGAGGCTGTCCGGCGGTGGCCTCGGAGGGAGTACAGTCCATTCATCAACCAGTTCCCACTGGAGGAGAGGTTGGGGATATCTAAGGATGAGCTGCCCAGCTTTGGACTCACAGACCGTGCTCCCTGCTGGCGGAAGGAGTATTTCCATGGAGGCAGTGTCTGCACTCTTTTGCTGGGGCTGGTGGCAGGCTGAGTCAATTTGCCACTGTGTTCCGAAGGAGTGATTTTCACTGCAGGCCCAGTAGTGGTCTCTAGTACTACAGCATTGCTAGAAGGCGAATCAGCAGGACTGGGAATGTTGTTCTCCGATCTGTTGTCCTCCCCATCCTCCTCAGAAATCCACTCCACAGTACTGCGCTGGCGCACAGGTCTGATTTCCAGCTGGCTCCCTGGCACATCAGCCTGAGGAACAGCAAAGATTCTCCCCTGTTCGCTTATCAGCACTGTCATCAGGTGCTGAACTAGTGAAGTGCCTGTGTGGAGAAAACAGAGGCAAGTGTTTGATGAGACATGGAAGACCTCAGACACCTGAGGTCCTCGTGAGACAGGCCTGTAGCCACCATGCACTGCAATGGTTCTGCACAAATGCTCTAGACCTCTCCGTACAGGACTGCAGGAGGCAGGAGTCATTCCCTTTGCTGGAAATGGGGACTGTGAAGGATGCAGGTGTCAGCCCAGCTCACACCTGTACAAATGATCACTAGCAATGATTAATAAGTTGGCCTTAATAATGACACCTTTGAGGATGACAGATGAGGAGGACACCCGGAAAACAGGGCATACCTGTAGCACACCAAGGCAGTGGTACAGAGTTGTATCAGTGTTTGAATCCATGCAGGACAGCATATCCCTGGACAGATATGCATTCCAGGCCTGCACACACTAACTGCTGGGAGAGAGCACCAATCTGTCCAATCTCCAAAACCAGTATGTTTACAGAGCTACCTTTGCATCCAGTTTTACAGTCTTAACATGCCCAGAGATAGGGTTTATTGAAGAACCAGAACTTTCAGTTCAGGGCTTCTGCTGCGCTCAGTGTATAGAGAAACTTACAGAAAGTATGACATCTGTATGATCCATGCACTTGCAGAAAGTGTACAGCAAATACAGAAAGTACTTGCAATTACTTATCCACAGAAATGAGTTGTCACTGTTTTCCAGTAGTTGAGTAGACCATTATGAATTAACAGAGAACATCGCGAACCTAATACAAAGCATTTTCTACAGAAGAGGAAGACCTTTAAGGGCAAATACGTAGTTCTGTCTTTAAGTATTGTCCAAAATAGAGAATAAGACTAACATACTCAGGGCTTCAAGATAAGAGCCTGAATTTAATAATAAGGTTTTGGCCTGATAGCAAGAGGTACTGAGCTCAATTTCTATGTTATGTCTGTGAATGCATGGAATAAGAGAAACCTCTCTGGAGAGAAAAGATTCCTAACAATTTAGCTGTCACTCTTCAGATATTTCTATTTGAAATTCATTATTTAAATTTGAAAATAAACACAATTGAAGTGCTTTTTGTTAAGAACTGTCAGCAGTATTTTTTTTTTGTATCAGTTGATTTAACAGATCTATCTTACCCTTAAGTTAAAAAAATTTACTGAGAGTCTTTCCACTTCTGTTATTTCTGTTTAACCAATCTTCTATTCTTAACTAACAATAAAACAAAACATTGCCATCACTGTTGCTTTTGAGTATAATGATCAAGACTAAAATTCCAGCCACTGGATCCCCATTTTTCTACTGTTCAGGTCTGTGATAATACAGAATTCCAGGTCAGGTCTCTGCAGTGTTTTTATCTGATGATTAAGAGAGACCATGAAACCACAGCATCTGTGGCACCTGTGCACCTACACACAGCACAGCACCTCTGCCATCAGGTGAACGGTATAATGAAATACCTGAGGTGAATGAACCTGAACTTGTCATCTGTAGCAACAGAACATGAAGCATTTTGTCGGCCAAGGCTGAAAGTCTTATCAGCGCTGGAGTGCTGGCCAACTGGCCACTAGGGGAAGTCACAGCATCACACAACAGACTGAGGTCTCGGCTATCCCCACCTTTGTTAACAGAGAACAACCCAGCACCTACTCTTACACCACTTTTCTCCTTCCCACATCTCTGTACCTTCCTTGCTTCGAGTGGAAGGTCTTAAATCTACCCGTGATAATATGGCCCACATTTCTGCAACAAACTTCGAGTCCCTGAACAACTACAGTATATCAGGCTGTGTCCTGAATTTGGTCTGCTGCCTTATAATGAGTTGCCATCTAGAGGGCATACATCTGCGGTACCTTTCGGAGGTCATTTGTGCAGAGATAAAGAGACTGCTGCTACTAATGCATCTGAAGGGGGGCTATAAGGATGCTGGGGAGGGACTCTTCGTTAGGGACTGTAGTGACAGGACAAGGGGTAATGGGTTAAAACTTAAACAGGGGAGTTTAGATTGGATATAAGGAGGAAGTTCTTTACTGTGCGGGTGGTGAGGCACTGGAATGGGTTGCCCAGCAAAGCTGTGAACGCTCCATCCCTGGCAGTGTTCAAGGCCAGATTGGACAGAACCTTGGGTGACATGGTTTACTGTGAGGTGTCCCTGCTTATGGCAGGGGGGTTGGAACTAGATAATTTTAAGGTCCTTTCCAGCCTAACTATTCCATGATTCTATAATGTTGGTGTCCCATGAAGGACTTCCATCACGCAGAGCACTGTATGAACTGTTCCCTATAGCTAGGGTGCGGTGCCAGGGCTGAGTTCAGACATCCAGCATCTCTGTCTGCGCATATTGTAAAAGAACTGATGGATTCATCCAGCAGGCTTGCCAAGATCCCACAAAACTTGATGCGAAAACTGTGCTAAAACTTGCACCACAGTTCTACTGCAGTGCCACCTGGGAGAGGGGCTGTATCCCAGCTCCTGTGTCAGCCAGCCAGAGATCATGGCCTGGGCATTTCCTGAACCATGTGAGGTAGATAATTTTCAAGCTTCATATTTTCACATCCAAAACTAACAGTGATTTTTCAACTGATTGCTTGGGTTCTGTGAAGTTCTGACCCACACCCAGCCCACTTAGAAGAGAAGACTTCTGAGACACATAGTTATAGCCACTGTAGCACAGCAAAAATTACTGTTCCTCTTCCAGTGTGGACTGGATATCCTTTACAGGGAGCTGTCTAACCACCAAAATGCATCTATACCAAATGACAGCAGATCAATAGTCAAGCATGCTCCTTCTAAAGAACATTTGAGCTTTCATTTTAGCAGTGGGCTCAAAAAGAGGTTTATGTAGTAACTTACAAAAAGGCAGAGACATTTTCATGTGTTGGAGAGGAGAGACACTCCCAGGCCAGCAGTGAGTGGGATAACAGAGCTGAACTTGTACATTCCCTCACAGGCATTGATGAAAGGGAGTGCTTTACTTGCTGCTGACTGTGCAGTGAAGTGACACAGCTACCAATGAATGCACGAATTCCAGCATACTCTTACAACTCCGAAACACAGGTGTTCTGTTATTTCATAAGATTAGTACCTACCTTCCATCATGGTCACCGGATCTTCCATTTTGGGCCGTAATATATTTGGTCCAAATACTGTAGCCAGGTTCTGGACACTCATCTTGTTAATGCTGGAGTGAGCCTGAACTTCATCAAGGAACCTTGAAAAGCCCCCCCAAAAAATCAAAGGAGGAGAGAAATAATAGTAAGTCATTTCTCAGACTGTAGACATTTTGGAGGAGGGACAGTGTCGTCCTGTGCTACGGAAATTTGATACCTGAAATGCTTTTAGGGACTAATACAACTAATACTCAGTAATAACTTCAGATCCCTCCTAGTATATGAACAAGAGAGGACAAGATGGCTTCTGTCAAAAGTACCAGCTTTATCAGCTTACTGGGTACGAAATGACAGACTTTCACATTTTTATAGGAAATCTCCAATCACACAGATTGACTTCTGCCAATTTTCACTTCCAGATATGACAGGAGTATGTCCTCGTCTTCAAACTAGAAGCCTGCAGAAAGAGCTTTGTGACTTGAATCTGATAAAATACAGATAAAGAGGTAGCCCAAATGCTTCTTGTAAATGCATCATCTGGGAAAACAAAGACAAGAAAATGTCTATGCAAGCCAAAGATAGCACATGAAGAAATCCAGACAGAATGGCTATCTAAATGCATAAGCTGGAAATCAGCAGAAGGTTTGTAACAGTTAATGTTTTGTAATTTGGAACAGTCTCCCAAAAGGAATTGTAGTAAGTGAAGGGCTGTAACAAACACCTGAATAGCCTGTACATAATTAGCCAAGTTGTAAAAAGGGCTATATGACATGCAAACCTACAATAGCAGGAAATAGGACTCAGTGGCTCCAAAAGTGTATTCTCACTCTGTCTGTATTCCATTTCCTAATCTATTGATAATTTTTGGATGATTGGATGTTTTTTGGCAAGCAAAAGTTTCCTTGTCATTCTGCACTACTTGGAAAATTTCTGAATGCTTCTAGTGGCAGCATAGCTTTTCTTGGCACTCCCATTTATGTTCTGCAACTTTGCCCTGTGGTGCATGCTGTGCTGAGATCTAAGAATCCTCAGTTTTCTTCACTGAGAAGCAAATTCTACTTGCCTTTCCTTCCCTCACTTCTTCACTTAGAAACATGTACCGTTATATTCCCCTGTTTCAGGTATCCGTGTTCTGAGGTGCTCAGTTGTTAAAATAAATTACTATGTGCTTCTATAGTAAAGCAAAAATAATTTCTAAAACATTCAAAAATACATTTCAGAAATGTTATGTCTGAACACTTGGGAAGAACTTGACACCTCCTGAATCACTCATGGGCCTCATGTCAGCATTTGTGTTTACTGCCTGCCCCAGATGTGCAAATCCCACTGTTCATAAAGAGACTAACTACCGCAGAGACTAAAATATGACAAAGTTCACTACACTGTATCTAGGGTAACAGTCAGTTCCAGATCCCAAAAGACATCCCAGCCCACTTTGCAAAAATGGAAGATCAGCAGAGAGCTGGGAAGAGACAAGGCTGAAGAGTCCATAGTACTCCAAGAGGAAGCTATTCCCAATCCCCCTTCCAAAACAGTGCTAAGGCCAGGCTGGCTATTCTAACTGCATCTGCTATTCAGCCTGTGTCATAAATCTTCCAAGTGCCTGCTACCTGGAAAAAATCCCTTTCTTTACTGGTCTCTATGTGCTTCTGAAATAAATAATATAACATATTAGTATCTTTGCTGTGGGTGACAGCAAATTGCTTGGTTAATGTTCTTGGATAAAACAAGAGTTTCCTTCAGGCAGGCTGCACCTTCACCTCTACATGTTTTATAGCAGTAACTTACATGTAAAGTGATGTTTGAATATTCATACTTTCAGAGTAAATTATTTGCATATAAGACTGAGCCTCATAAACTTACTTTTCCAAGTGTTAATTAACTTCACTTACTTGCATATGTATTTGAGGAGGTTGTAGTTGGCTTGGGGCAAATTCTTCACTTGTTTAACCAGTTCCTGGGTACCCTGAGGGACAGGAAAAATAAGAAGGAGAGCTATTAATATAAAGGATGCAAAGCATACGTGACTTTCCTTCAGTACTACAAACTACTCTTTCCAGATTCAAAATCATGAACAACAGATAGGACAATGAGACTACTTTAAAAGAGGTATTATCCAGTGTGCTGTCCAGAACTTGATTTGGCTCTCAAAATCAGTGGAAACCATCCTGTCAACTTTAATGGTTAACATAGAAGCCTTCAATTAGCGAGGCCTGTTACTTTTCACAGATTGCCCACTGGCATTGGTATAAATGTACCAGCAAAAGTGCCTTTTCAGCACCTAGCCTATTTAAAACTTTGAGGCATTGAGTGTAGCACAAACACATCGCAGCAATGCTTAACTAGGCAGAGGAGAGTTTTTTCTGGGAAACCTAAACAACATTCCAATTACCTCCTTTTTAATAACTTACTTCTATTTGCAGTCATTCTGAGTTGTGACACATTTCCTCATACAAATTCTTTCTTTGCATTAAAATGTAAGGTGAGACATCTGCTGGAGGAATGACTTAAAACCCTGAAGCTACTGAAATCATCTAATGAAAACCTCTGACTCAGAAGGCTGTTGTCCTTCCACATCCCAAGCATCATTCGCTTGTTCCTGTCAATGCTGCAGTTACCCTGGAGACTTGCTGGGTTTTGATAACTAAATCTTTTGCGGGAAAACAGATACCCAAGCCTATTTGGGAAGAGTAAAGCTGCTAATTAAAGATGGAAGGCTGCTAGCCAACAATAGAGAAATTCCAGAAGCAGCTGGTTCCAACCCGAAGAAGCGCAGTTGGACGCTTATTTCAACTTCCTCAGTTTCTAAGGATTGGTCCAGACAAGTCAAAAAGATCCAGAGAGCACCACCTCTACCCTTAACACTCTAAATATAGATACGCTTTTTTATCCTGTATGTCCCAACACAACAAAAAGTCCTATAATAAAAAATGAATCTTTAAATAATTCTTAAAAGCAGTAAGTCCTTTTTAATTCCTTAGCTTAAAAATGACGCTGGTTTAACTGAGACAACAATGGAGACACCAACAAAAGACCAGCCACTTTGAAAACCTCAATCCTCTATTTTAAATTTCAGAAAACCTGAATCAAGGACAGCTGCTACTGAACGTTCAGGTCATCCAGCTTTCAATTGAGAAGTTTGAGCTATAAATAGATGACCTAACGGACCTAATTTCCCTTGAATTTTGCTTTGTAACCCAATTTATTTCAAATATTTATCAGTGTATCTCAAGTGAGAGGCTTTGGAACAAAAATTAACAGTTATGAACAGCTGGGAACATGACCTAAAGGTACAAGGTGCTACCCAACAGAAAAAAAAAAGGTTCTAAAAATTTATCATTCTTGCTTTGTCACAAATACGCTAATACACAGGGAGTATCTTCATATTTGTCAAGGTACGAACACTTTCCAGGTTAAAAAAAGCTGTAGCGTTTGCCAGGTCTGCCACAGGTTTGTACCCACCAACAGAAGGCAGAAGGCTGAGCCTATTAACACTCCAGTGAAAAGGAAAATGCAAGCTAAAATCTTTTCCATTATTAATAAATAACACCAATAATGCTTATGGCTGCAGCCTAGCAAGCAATAGAGGCACTGCACTGTAATTCAGTATGGTATTTTGCAGTATTAACTCTTACACTGCTGAAAATGCTGCACGCGTAATTTGCCACAGATGCATGCTTTCCAAGGAGTGATCCTAAAACCAAGGGTTTTGTAACGTGTGTAACAGCTCAGCAACAATGAGGAGCTTCTAGTTGGGATAGCAACACTTCAGATGTTCACTCAAATTCATACCCCTCTTTAAAAATTCAAAGCCATGTGCTTAGCCCACGGAACTGCTGTGTGCACCGTCACAATACAGGCAGCAGTGAAGGTTAAAATGTTGCTACATCAAGTCAGCTCAGACTCAAATGAGTTTTGAGAGATTTGAAGATCTTTCACTCATCCTTACTCTAAAATTGTTTTTCATTTTCAATCCCTCCTCCAAACCAGTTGGCATGAGAATCAAATCTTTTGATTTTGATACCTGGAGGCCTCAGCACAGCCAAAGGTCTCTGTTACATTTCTGTTTGCATTCCAACACCAGAGATGCGCTGGGTGCAGAATGAAGGTGAACAGCATTCTGAATGAAAAACTGAGAGTTTAGGGCATTGCTGGAGTACTTTTTGCTGCAGATGGAGGTTTGGCCAAGCTAATATCACAATAATTCCTATCTATGGTCACAATGTAGCAGCACGAGGTGCCAGCAATTTTCTCTGAACGGCTATTTTGCCTTCTGTATTTCTGATTTTATTGGGGATGGGTGTATAAAACTAAAAAAATTGATATTTTGAATCCAAAACTCTCACTTAAAAAGTCCAAGTACTTTTTCAAAACGAAGCATTTTATTTTGAAGTTTCCTGCTTATCATTTCATGCTAAAGCATTACGGTTTTAGTGAAACTACATTTTTGAACAGTGGGATTTTCCATGTCGTAGGCGAGTCAGGCCCTACAGGCTGGGTATACTTTGTGCTACATTCTGCTCCACGTGCTACTGTGCACGTACTGCATCTCCACCCTTGGTGTGTGCACTTCACCTTTCTTTCTGAAAAAGCAAACAGCTCTTGTTGAAGTTCCAGATTTTCCTGACAAAATAAATAAATATAAATGCTTATGTTTACAGCAGTCTAGTCAGATAACTTTGTGCTATTAACAATGCTGTATTTTGTAAGCTTTCATTTTGGCTATCTAGAGCTCCACTTTGCCTTTCTAATCCAAAGAGAATATTCCACCAGGAGTCATTTGAGTCTGGCCTTGCTCCCACAAAACCAACAGAGATATTTCTTTCCAAACTGCTGCAGCCTGTGCAGGCAAAATCAGGCAACTACGTAGTTAATAAGCTGAGCAGTGATGTACAATTATGTTTGCCCAACTTGGCAGTGTCTCTACTCTTGTGCAATAGTGCTTAATGGATCCAAAACTTCCCAGTCTGCACATCTTAAGACCAAAATGCAACCAGCTCCACTGCCTTAGAAATGCTGCTGTTTCTTGTGAAATCAACCATTGTGCTGTCTGTAACACAGCACCCTGCAGAGGTGCCTGAGTATAAAGAAGAAATGGAGCAAGTTTGGGAGATAGTAGTCACATACCTGTACCCATTAAGACAGCACTACTAGTGCACTGGCACACTGATGTGGCTGTGTCCAGAATGCAAATGCATACCCATGTGTGGCAATATGCTGTGTCATACATAGAAATTTGCTTTCTCAGAGTTGGCTACAGGATACATCGTGTGAGTATAGACTGAACCAAACTTGCCTTATATCCACAAAAAGAATTACATTGTCAGATATGCTACATTTGATGCATACAAGCAAGCATCTTCCTATGGGCATCAAGGACTGAATCTCCCCAGAGTCTTCTACCACTTGAACTGAAGGGTGAACCTCAGGCTCTCAGTAAAGAAGCTTTTACAATCCCCACCAGAGACAAAGATGTGAGCTTCGCTTTTGAGGCCACACACAGAAAAGGGACAGAACTATGGACTGCAGCTTACAACTTACAAGCCCTCAGGCCTTTGCTTCTTTAGCTGACACTAACAACAATCCTTAGAGCTTCTTTAAATTTCTGGTTTAGAAGGTGGCACAGTTCCACCCGCATTAGACCAGACCCAACGTGCCTTTGCAGTCAGCAAAAAGCTCAGACATCACCACAAGAGGAACAATATGGATGAAACAGATCAATCAATCATATTGTAAATTATCCTGCTCCTCCCAGGCACTGAATCAAAATTTCCATGATTGCCACAGACTTAGAGGTTTTTGTCAGTCCCTTTCCTTGCCTGGAAACCAAAGAGAGGAACATCAGAAGAAGGTTCTGGAAAAATATTCATAGCATATTTCCCCCTATTTTATTCCCCCCCAGAAGCTGCTCTTTCATAGCACCTTTCCTCTAGAAAAGACAAAGATAATCGATTGCACTGATCAACGCTCATCCACCAAAACTTTGGGAAGCTGTTCTGATATACGAAACTGAAAATGCAGAAAAAAGAAGTGACTTCATACAGCTTGTTAATGAGTCAACAGCAAGGCTTGGAAAGGAACCCAGATCTCCCACCATGCATCTCTTGCAAATTATTCTACAGAATTTGTTCAGGAAAACCACCAGGCTACAAGACTGACTTCAAAAAAGCTTCTGCTTCAAGCAGGAGCCTGTGATACTAACACCCAATTCATGGCTTCAGTAAAACTCAGAGGAAGGTTCCCAGGAACTTCACTGATTGAAATCAGGACTGAAGAGTGATGACAGAAAAGCTGTACTACACTGAGTCTGGGGAACAACCTTTGCGGTAGAAAGAGGCAGATTGGAAAGATCACTGACCTCTCCCTCATCTTTTGAGAGTAGCTGTCCACAAGAAAGAAAGTCTTCATATTTGGCAAAGGGGATGACAGGCTCTGGCAGCTCTCGAAGGTAAAGCTTCAGGAGGGACGCCACAGTGTGAACATCAGTGTTGCTGCAAGAGAGAAGAGGGAAGGAAATTTAGAAACCCACACCACCCTAAGGGTTGCTGACTTTCTCTGAAGGTACATGAAGGTCTCTTACAGGGACAAGGACAAAGTAGGCACATGGACAGAAGCTGTTTTGCCACATGCCTGTGCTAAGCAAGAGGATCTACCTGGAACAAGTGAAATCTCCAATTTTGTCAACATATAAATGCATCTCAGGCAATACAGGCAGCGAAAGATATATGTCCATGGTAGGACATATAGGTAGGGTGGTGGTGTGGTTCCTCAGCCAATGTGGATCAAGACTGTAGGCAATACTGACCAGGCAAGTGCACAGTGATCACACAGCACAAAGAGTAGAGCTCTGCACCCTCATGCATCAAACATGACCTCTGATCCTCTCACTGATCACTCCTGACTGATACTCTTCCCAGCCAGCACCCACCTCAGTCTGATAGGCCAGGCTCTCAAGTATCCTAGTCAATCATTCAGAAAAAAATGAAGGAGGCTGTATTTCCTCTGGGCTCTCTATTGCCATTTGGCACAGCTGTTAAGCTGGAGTATCTGGCATTTCCTAGCCCATTTGTTACGCTTGGGATATCAAGCACTTTCTTTTCTCTCCCGTTTCAGAAGCTTCTTTTTCCTCTTCTCTGTCCTTTGCTCTAAGTTGAGGTTGAGGTGTCAGATCCTATGATGAAGACCCTTTTCAGTTTCGTATCCAGCTTTTGATATATGACAATACCCCTCTCATTCAAAATCTCATGAAGTACAGCTTTATTAATCTTTGCAGACGACCACCTTGAAGGTTTTGACAGTTGGAAAGCTAAAGAGTCTGTCACCAGCTCCCCACCACCCACCTTTTCCCTGAAAGTCTTTAAAGAGCTCTGAGAAAAACATATCAGCAATCATGGAGCAAGAGCTTCAAATCCTCACCTCTGTCTAAAAGCTGAATCCCTTCTGCTTAGTATGTTTTTAAGCATTTTTGGAGCACAGAGCTAAAACAAAACATGAAAAATTACAACAGCTACTAGCAGCTACCACTTGCTACTAATCCTGATAATGCTATTCCTGCTAAACAGCTCCATCACATTTGGGAATACCAGTTTCACATGGCTCTTTTCTCCAGCTGATTATAAATACTGTACAGATGAGGTCATCACCCTTAATGTTTTTTTCTTTTTTAGTGTAGAGTTTTAGGCATGGGTGGTAGATATGACTGTTATCCAGAAGCAGAGCCCAGACTACAGCTTCAGGTCTGCTGGCTGCAGTTACTGCTTCATTCTCAAAGCCATGTGAAATCCAGCCAAACTTGCAGCAGTGTGGAAGCACAAAAGGAGAGACTGCTGTAGGTGCTTCCAAAACAGCAACACCTGTCCTTTCAGAAGAAAATACATAGGCATTTAAAACCAAAATTGGAAAAGCAAGCCTTTTATAAAATAAGTATTTTAATTATCAGTCATCAAAGAGACCTGATCCACCATGGCGCAGGCAGGCTCTAGTGTTTGGAAGATCACTCTGAATACAAAAGCCATCTGCAAGCACTGACTGCAACGAGGAAAAAAAAAAAAAGAAGATACTCCTTTCCCTGCACCTGATTTGGAAACAAACCTACAGATTTTACACTTGCAGAAAATATTTGCTGCTGCCTAGTTATTACAAGCCATGTATGAATAGTTTTAGTTATACAACAAGAAAATGATGCAGGAAAAGCTTTTCACTTAGCTGAGGTAGAACTGCCTCTTCCTTATCTGTGATGATCTGTATCGAAGACCAGAGACCTCAGCCTACAAGCTGCTGAGCTTATGCTGGAAAGGACAAAAGGCAATGACTCTCAACTGTCACACTATCTGGCTCCCCTAGGCTTGCCTCCTTTAATTCTGTACTGAATCTTCAGTTATCACATTTCAAATCAACTACCCAGAAGGCAGGCATTCCTTCATGGAGATCTTTACTGCCTCTTTTGAAGGTGAGACTTAGCACTGATCTAGTTAGCTAGTGCAAATGCTTATGGAAATAAAGGTGCTTCCTGCTTTAAAAATGCTGGGGGGAGGCTTGGCTTATCTTCATGACAATGAAGTTAGTACAGATTAGACTAATTAGACTAAAGATGAAAGTGAAACTGTCATTCCTAATTAATTCCTTCTGTAGACACTCCTGTTCCAAAATACAAGAGTTTTCCAAAATAACTTTTTTTACTTCCACGAGCTAAAACAATTTCAATTCTAAACTAGAACAACCCAGGCATTCAGTTAAAAATACAGAGATTTTGTTTAAGAAAAGATGAAGTGAGACAATTTGATGATTTCAACCTTTATTTTTTTCATGAAAATATCTCCAAATATTTGACACTTCTATTTAGAGAGCAAATGCTGACTGTGGTTAAGAATCAAAGAAAGGAGGATGGGTGGTCTGGGAAGTTGAGGGGAGGGAAGAATTAGAAGAATGTTCCCAATAAACTCTAAGGATATTCCTCCCAGGATGAGACCAAACATTGTGCTTCTGATGCAGTAGACTGCTTCCTCTTCCTTCAGCACTAGGCAGGGATGCTATTGACAATGTCAAGGCTGGCTGTAGGTCCAGCAGAAGTGATCCCCTAGGTTAAGGTACTGGCGATACACCAGATGCTGCCTATATCGCCTGAGAAAGTGGTGCTAGTGACTTCCAGCAAGAAACGGAGCCAGGTGTTCAAGATCCCAAATCTGATCATACTTATGCACCTCTGATAGAGATTGGGCCAGATACACAAAATGGCCTTGGATCCAAATATCTCTGGAGTTAAAAGTCTTTGTTAGGGTCAAGGACCATTTCTCAAAGCAGTCTTCAGGTCAGCACAATGCTGGCCATGACCATCTCTCTGGGTAGCATGTACATATGAGAGAGGGAAGGAAATGCTACAGTTATGGACCGGATTTGGCTGCAAGGGCTGTGACAGCATCCATCCCTCCTGATGAATGGACTGCCTGGGCTCAGAGCCAACACAGAGAGCACAGCTGAGAGCTGCCCCCCTTCCGTTGCTGACCTTGGACAGGAGTCCTCTGAGCCAGGGCTGACACTCTTTTCATGGGAGCCAGTACTAAACTGAGCCTTTACTGTTTATCCTGTGTCTGAGCTACAGCTCCCACTGCCTCACAGCCATGTCTGTGCCTGGCTACAGACCCTGTCGATCTGGACTCTGACTCACAGATGGATTACCTAGCCTGATCTTGGAGCTGCCTCATCACTATGGACTTGCCAGGTAATCATTGGACTGTGTCACTGACTCTGCCAGCCTTGTTACCAAACTTGGCTCACCTTGCTCGCTAGAGCAGCTGTCCCTGCTGCTCCCTGACGTTGGTATAGTCAGCAGGACAAGAAGGCAGGTAGCATGTCTTTGTACGAGGCAAGGAGTGATTACATCAACATTTTATACTGGGAAGAAAAACGCAAAATTGCTATTTGTATTTCAGAAACATCTGACTCAAGTTTTGCTGAAAATCAAAAGGTATTTACTGTTCTGAAATAAATGGATCATCTCAACTGCTGAAATTGTGGATGAACTTGTTATGATATGCTCACCAATTCTATACATTGTACACATCACAGCCAGCAAAGATGTGCAAGACGGTGGTGCCTATTCTGAAACCTGGTAACAAAGGAAGGGAAAGAGTCAAGACACTTCCACAAACACAGTGGATCTGCCAACTATCTAGCTTAATGGTCTCAATTTCTCCCTCTGCTCAAGCACTTAGCTGAACGAAGGCCTTTGTACCCAACACCATGCAGGAAAAAGGCCAAGCGATGCTTTAAACGAAGGGAATGATGGCATGGAAAGAACATGTAAACTAGTATAGCCACTGCAAGGCCATTCTTGCCAGATTTTACATGTCACGGATAAACCAGCCTAAACTTGGTGATGTCAACTCACCTGTCAAAAAGGGGCTTCTCTCCACAGTCAAAAGAATCCTGCAGATCTTTGACAAGGTTGGCTTGGCCAGGCATCCGAAAGAGCCCCTCCTCTGTAAGACCTCGCTCCCGAATAAAATCCACACACTGTTCCACCAGCAGTGGGGCCAAGCGCTGGCCATACTTCTTCTCATACTGTACAGTGTCCTCCAATCGCTGTCCAAAGATCCCTGCCAACAGAGAGCAAGACACATCTGTGTGTCAGCTTAAACTCTTCTAGAACTATGGATCAGGGCATACAGTGTGGGAATCTCACATGGAGGGGGTGAACCCGCGAGAAGGTCCAGTTTCTGGCAGACTTTTAAATAGTATTTTTAAAACCAAGAATTATATGCTGAGTTGGGCTTTTTCATGCTTAAGAGTGTTTCAAACTATTCTCTGCCCTAAGCCAGCTTAGATCTCACTATATGCAAGAAAGGTAGGGTTAATATTATGTTAATGCATAATGTATAAAATACACAGCAGTGCTAAATCTGGATGAAGTAGTTATGCTTCCATTGAATCTTCTGTCCCAAGAGCACTAGAACAAAGGCCAAACTACCATTATGAGACACAAATCCTTTCTGCAGACACCCACCTCACAGTTGCCCTTCAACAGTTCGCAGCTGCCCAGCTCAACAGGTAGCAATCCTACTAGCAGGGGACTGGTAACATGACAGAATACAGTTGTCAACATTAAAACTGGCTATAGTGAAAATCCCCCACCATCCTGCAAGCTTTGCATTTTTATATCTTTTCCTTTAATTAAGATTCCTGAATAAGAATTAAAACAGTAAAATGCATGCAAAATTCTTGCTAAAACATGGTGCTGTACTTCCTGCACCTTGAAAACATCAGAAGCAGCAGGTACTCTAAAAACAGACTAGCACAGGCAATCCTTTTAAGTCAGATCTATTGTAGACATACATCATCAAGTATGAAACACTCTCTTCTTCTGTGGGGACACTGGAGTTCATGGTCAATACTAGCTGCTGAATGCCACTATTGACACCAGATCTTTTCAGCAACATAGAAGGGGCTCAGGATGTAAGACACAGAGGTTTCAGTTTAATCACTGCTCCATCTAAAGGCACAGCCACTGAGCTGTGTTGTGAAACCCTAATTCTAAAACCCTACAACATATGGTGGAGTCAGGGAGGACAGCATCCAAGTTAATCATATTTTGGTAATAAGAACTCAGTAAATTAGAGAATCACAGAATCTACTCGATTTCAGAGACCAGACCATAGCAGATAGGATATTCTATTCAAAGACTTCTCAGAGCAACAGGAGGCTTTCCACTGATATCAAGGAGGTTTAGATCATGCATTCAGCACTCAATCCTGCAGGTCTGAGGGAAAAATAAACTAAAAGCAGCATGCAGTGTTGGAGTTATACTGTGCTCACAATGAATAGCCAGAAGCAGTGTTTAATGGATGCATACATGTGCTTACACCAGGCCAGGGAATTTAGTCCTTTCTTAAGGCTCTACTTACTTTCCTTATAATAACCACATTTTCTATTTTCATTTTAGTGCTATATTCAATGGGAGAATAACTCCTGGCAGGAAGTTTCCTAACCACCATTCACTGTCCTTCACAGGAGATATCATGTCAAACCATACCTGTTTTCTGTATTCAGTCCATCCCTGCTGAGCCCTCAGGGAAACAAACCTTTCACTACCAGTTGCAGCTTCTTGAATGAAACATGCAAGAAAGATCTGAAAGTCCAATTTCCTTTCCCTGCCAGTTTGGTATACATTAAAAGACAGAAACCTTCCTTACACTCCAGCCTAAACAACTGCATTACAGTATCAGAGCTGGAGGGCCAAGAAGAGTCTCGAAGGAAATTCCCTCCTTATTCTGGCAAGAGGGCATGCCCTGGAGCATAGGAGTGACTTATCTTTATCACTGTAAATATTGGTTTTCTTGAAGAGTAAATGTTTCACTAGTTCTCTTTTCTGATCTCTTTGAATTTTCACTGAGAAGGGTGTCTCTAAAGTCACATTCTAGGACAGGGAATCTCTTCCTGCTTTTGCACAGGTTGCTTTGTAATCTCGTCACGTAATCCCTGCTGTCACGATGGGGCACAGCAGAAGTGCTTGGTAGGTGGGGTTCAGCATTTTCTAAGAGTTTCCAGCGTG
The DNA here is from genome assembly GCA_039877255.1 of Loriculus beryllinus. NCBI lineage: Eukaryota > Metazoa > Chordata > Aves > Psittaciformes > Psittacidae > Loriculus > Loriculus beryllinus. The sequence continues at coordinate 15,494 of JBCJKH010047828.1, read as the reverse complement.
CTTACAGAGGCTAGGCAGCCATGAAAGAATAACCCTTTCAGCCCAGCTTCTCAGACAACATCGAAATTCAGATCATAGCTGAAAAAGTGAAGACTCCATGGTCTGTTCATCTCTCAGCCTCTCTGCTGAACCTGCTCATGGGGGAGTAACTCTCAACATTACATATCATAGTAAATATACACAAGAATGATCCAGGAACATGCATCCTCTATAACCTCCCTCATGCTATTCTGCTAGTGACCATTTCTCTCTCGTCCTCTGCATGTTTGATCCTGGGCCACAGGTCAATGCAAACCAAGGTCCTACAGTGTTAGCTGTAGCAAGCTTGGGTCAGATGCCAAGCTGTGCATCTTGGAGACAAAGAAGTTCCTCCAACCAAACCCATCTATTGCTTTAAAATTATACGTGGTAAAAAGACATACAGGTTTAGGGAGGTCAGGCTGTGCCAGATGTCATGAGAATTATAGGATAGCAGACCTGTTTTCTCAATTCCCTACTCCTTGAATCACAGCTCTGTTTCCTAAAGGGCATGTCTAGAGAAGGCCCTGGGAAAGAGGCACATGCTCTGCATTCCCCAGATATAGAGCACAGAGATAATGCTTTTCCAGAAGCTCATGTTCTGGTGTTCTAGACTGAAGTTAGAGCAAGGACAATAATAGTATCAGACACACACATCGGAAGCACACACAGAACAACTGCATGTATAATGTCCACTTGCATTATGAACCTTTGTCTATTTTTCCGTAGACTTGGCTGGTCTGTGGGCAGCAATATGTTCTGGTGCATTTCAGACAACATCAGTCCTTGCTTTCCCAGTCAGCTTGAATCACAGCAGCAGCAACTTTCTAGAGATACAATCAACCCTCCAGTGACCTCATGGTAACAAGTGGACTGCAGCCAGAGATCACTGACAGAGAGGTTAAGGAATGTGACAGATAACAGAGATAGAAAGGGGACCAGTTTTGAGATTCAGAAGGAGCAGTAGATGGACTTTCACAAGCACAGGATTAACATTACTGTGGGTGTCTGCTACCGAGCCAGATGCTGAGAACCTTGTCTTTTTCCCTTCTCAGGTATGAAGGCTGGCAGCACCTTTTTCTCCTGGATGGAAACAGCAGTCTTTGGAAAAAGCAAAGACACTGTAATATTTTCTACTGCAATATTACTCACCTCCCTTTGCACCATTTCAAATGGGTAACAAGAAAAACCAGCCATGAAACCAAGACTGACAAAACTGAGGATGAAGCTGATCTACCTATCATACAATGAATGAAAGGAGCTGGCACAATCTTGGGTTTCTTCTTGTGTGAGAGTGTGTGCTGAAGGGCTGTGCAGGAGAGATCACACAGCTCTCACGGGTCATTTTTTGCTGAGGGAAAGAAAAAACCCTGTAGCCGTGGCCAGGCTGCAAGACTTCTCCCAGCCCAGCTCTCTTGGCTGCCTCCTGCCTTGATTTGGCAGCCCTACTCCAGCCCAACTCCAATTGCAGAGCTATGTTTTCTCTTTCCCTCTACCCTTAACCCTAATTTTCCAGGGAAGCACTATAAAAGGTCACCAAACATTGCACAGACAACGTGCATGCATTAGGGCATGCTGCTGACCACAGACCAGCCAAGGCTAGGGAAAAGTAGACAAAGCTTCACATAGCCAATTTTTCACCCAAGCCAAGTCTGTTGGCAACTTCAACTCTCCCTTTGCAGCCTGAATTACACCGCAGCTCTATGCGTTTTCTTTCTCTCTATCCTAGCCCTCATATTTTTTTTGCTGAGCCATTAGACAAGGATTCCGTCAGCTGCTGCTACCCAGAAGAAATACTGCTCTCAGGCCAAGCCTTTGGCAATAAGAGCATTAGGGTTGGGGTTTAGAGGGAGAAATCAGAGCGGCAGCTACAGTGGGGCCAGAAAGTTTGCTTTGGAGAAATCGTTCATCTATGCAGTGGCTGCAGAGCTTGTCCATGACTTAGAAAAGGAAATTAGTGATAGTGTTCAGAGAAGAAGCAAGCTAAGAGCTAACTTTGGAGTGGGGCTGGAAAGAGACTGTCAAAGGCAAATCTGAGCTGCTGACAGTTCTGCACTTGCAGAAATCTTTCATCTGGACATCTGCTGGGGGGCCTTGGTGAAGTCTACCCTCAGGAAAATTACTGCCAGGACTTTCACAGCTAAACTGGCAAAAGACATAGCAGATGCACCTACTTCAGTCTCCCAGGGCTAAACAAGGGCAGACTGGGGAGCAGTGTCCTCCTAGCTCTGCAAAACTCATCTCACTTCAGCTGAGTCTCAGGAGGGTTTGTAGAACTGATGTAGTAAAATATCCCTGAAACTACCAGCATATAACAGCATCTCTGGGCTGGACAGGGACTGCCCTGCCTTGCAAGGAAAAGCTAAATCTGGAGCCAGTCACACACAGCCTCATCCCCTGGCTCGTCAAGGCACAGGCCTGTTTTTAATCACCAGGGCCTGCAGCTCAGACTGAACTTGGCAGCACTTCACTCCATTTGATGATCCTGCTGGAAGACATTAAAATCTTTCTCTTCATTCAGAAGAAGGGGAGCCAGTGCCATCCAGTCACACTCCCAGACAGAGCTAGGCTGGAAATAAAGCCAAAAGCTACTAACAACCCAAGGGTTAACTTTGCTTGTCATATCTTTATCTGTAGCTAGGCCCTTTTGTTTGGTTTCAAAGCAGAAAAAAAAAAAAAAAGCCAACAAAAAACCCCAGCATGCCTGGGACTACAGCATCTGAATCAGAAAGATTCAAGAGATACTAAAAAAAGAGGCTAGCAGAACTACAGAATTTCTTTCCTCTATTCCAACAAGCTGTCTCTGTTCTTTCAAGATTTAGGTGGCTCTTTGTGGAAAAAGCGAGCCAGGAATGATGTACTGACTAAGACACAGACAGTCTCTCTGTCCTGGCCTGAATAGCTCACCCATCAGCTCCAGGCATACAAAGCCTATATATTCAGCTATGCTGTCCAGACATGCAGTGGGCAGGAAAATATATTCTCCCTGTTCATTTCTCCTCATCAGAGCTCTGATTTCAACCAAAATAAAGACAGAGATAATATAGTCAGTTCTTGAGTAGATTTTTCTTTATGGGGAGGACTGAGGACTCTGTATGTGCTTAAAATGGGAAAAGTCCAGGCACACCTACGTCAGCTGTATGTACAGCTTAGTACGCACATGTTAAAAGATGTGCGGGAAGATAGTCAGGCACACACCTGGATGCTGCTATACAGCAGCACATACACCCGCGCATGCATGTCTGTGAGGCATGTGGTGCCTCACAGACAGGCAATTTATGGATGTGAAGATTGTATACGTGCTCACCTGCACAGGTAAGTGTCTACTTTTACCTTCCCACATTCGTGCTTATGCTCCCATTTATCTGTCCCTCTCACACATGAAAGCATTGAGGAAAAACTCATGGGCAGACATTCAGAAATGCATACGCTTCCACAACACAAAACACACACAAACCTCTAACTCTTGTTTCCCCTCCTCTAGCCCACCCAAGCACACACTATTACTGTGAATTACTGCATCAGCAATTGAAAAAGGAGTTCCATGTTAGGAGCTGTACATGCCTAAGAAAAGATAGTCCCTAACAACTAAATGATCCAGCCAGACAAAGCATGCAAGGACTGGGGGAAAGAAAGGAAGTGACAGATACGTGGGAATCAAGAGAAATTGATAGAGTAAGTTTCCCAAGGTCACACAAATGGGTCTGTGGTAGAACTTGGTGTCTTCTGATCCCATTCCCCACAAACAGCAGTCTCCATATACTAGGAAATAATTGCTCTCATCCACATGCACCCATTTAAATACTCAGTGTAAAAGCAAACAGAACTCTCCCAAGCTATTTTCAAATGCTAGCTTGGTATCCAGTAGTATTTTTGGCCATACACTGGGAGCTTCCCACTCTTTCCCTGTCTGTAAAGCCAGCACCTTTTCAAGATTCTTAGCTTCTGTCTGAGGCTAAACTCAAGTATCTGCTTTTCCTCTAGGAAAAGAAAACCATAACAAATGTGAACTCTGGAAAATCATCTCATACCTCTCGTTCTTGTGCAGCACTCCGCTACATGACAGGCGCTGAGCTTCAAGCAGAAACCAGGCAATGTCAGACAGCAGGAGCGGCAGAGAAAGAAAGTCCTGACTTCAGGCATCAGACACATTCTGAGTCCCAGCACTGGCAGCTTTCCATTCATCCAGCGCTACAGAGTGGAGAGCAGCCGATCTGCCCTGGGAGATAATCTCGGAAGCACATCTGGTCTTAGCTCCGCAACTCGGCATTAATTATGACTTGTGCAGAAAGCATTTGAAATATCCAATGAGATGCAGAGCTCCCCGGCTCCCTCCACACGGGGAAGGAGAGAAGAAAAAGACAGGCAGGTAGGGTCTTGCCCACCCTCGAAGCGGCAGCCAATGTAAACAGCAGCTAAGTATGGGTCACAAGTTTTAACAAAGGCATCCCCCATCGGCTCTGTAATATATTCATGCTCTAATTGCTTGTCAGATCTATTCTAGATAGCTGGAAAAGCTGAGCAACAGTTGCTGTCTGCATGCCACACTCTGGATCCCTTCCTGATACAGGCAATGCCAGTTGTGCTGCAGGCAACCTGGTGCCCTGGTCTGGCCTCAGGTCTTCTTGTAAAGCACCAGAAGCAGAAACCTCGTTTTGGAGGGGAACATCCCCCCACCTTAGCCTTGGTGTCCTCTGAGAATATCTCCAGAGCCCTGGGACATTAGAAAGTTTTATGAAGCTTAGGAGAAGTTACAGTCTTTGACCTGTACAGCTTTTTTGGGATTACAGCCTCTGCTTTAGCCGTTTACAGAGAAGCTGGCTGATGATGAATAGCTCAGCTGAGTACCTGGTAAGGAAAAGGAATTACATGTGAATCAATCTCCAGGATTTACTTGCAAGAAAACATTTACCCCCTTGACTCCTGCTCTCAGGGTAAGAGGCCTGTAGTTAGGAAAAATGCTTATCACACAATGGTCCATGAAGTTATATAGAGGTCAGCCCTACCATATTTACAAAATGCACTCATGTGACTGCAGACCTGCAGCAGTCACCACCCAAAACCTTTGCCTAAAGCTTCTAGGCAATTTTATTATGTCTCGCTGACTTCATCTCCCTCTGCAAGAAAAAAACAGGGTGTTATCCCTGTGTGCAGCTGCCCATCTGCTTCTTTTATAAAAACCGTATCTGTGGTCTCCACTGATAGACCACACTCGTCTGAACATAGCAGCCCACCATCTTCTTAGTTATACTGTGGTTCAGTTTGAACACACAGGTCAAAGAAGGTATTTTGTGAGACATCGTTGTCTCACAACTTGGGAAACCAGAGGTCAAACTCTGTCTCTACATTCTCTATATTAATCAGAAGCTCCTGAAGAAATTATTGTCTCTTATTAAAGGGGAAGGCAGTATCAAGATCAAAAGCTTCAGTTCTTGAATATCAAGGCAGCAAGGTATCCTTAACTACTCACAGTATACTTTGGGTAGCAAGGTATTGCACAGCTGGACAGCAGATGCCCAGACAATACACTAGACAGTGTTTAAAGCCCACTAAAGAATACTGGAAAGTGATAGAGATCCCTAAAAAAAAAAAAAGATATAAATGAGATCCTGGGTATTCTTCACACTTCTATTTAATCTCTCTTCCTCTGTGGTGAACAGAGCAGGCTGCATGTTAGGGAGAGACTGCCCATAGTACTAAGCAGTGAGCAGGACCAATCCTCTTCTGAACGGCTGAGACACCACCAGGATTTTTGGCACTATTTTCTGGAACTATCCCTCAAAATGTGTCACATCTGCTAATAACATTATGGAGCCTGGGACTCAAAGTTTGGGATGGGAGCCCAGGAGATAGCAAATGCAGACTTTCATTCTTCCATTCACTTCTCCATTTCTGTTTTCCAGCTCTCAAAACACAGGAACAAGGAAGTATCCAATGACATAGAAAGTAATGCTGTTTAACATGGATATTTTTATACCCAAAGTATAATTAACCCATGAAATTCACAGCTTCTCTGTGGCCAAGAACACAGCATGACTCAAAGCATGGTTAGACTTCAGCATAGCTTGTAATACTGCAAGTTGTATGAGAGATTATGAAGATAATGTAAACTCTTCTCCAAAGAAAGAAAACAGCTCCCTGGTGAGAATAAGAAGCAGAAGGAGCACATGCTTGCTCACATAAGCACCACGACTAAAGCATAAAATGGCAGATGCTTCTGCATTGTTCCCTGCACATGGTAGCTCTGCAGCTATAGGTGCCCTGTGAGAACAATGCAACATTTTGCTTCATATCTATACACTCCACAGTTACCACCTCTCTCCTTATGTGAAACAACTCTCAATCCCTTTCAAAGTGTTGCGTTAAAAAATTGTGACTCAGACCACAGAATATGATGAGACAAATAAAAATCAACACATATATGTGTATATACATATATGTATTTGACTTCTGTGTTTTGAATTTTCAGGTCACAGTTGAATCCCACTTTCTCTGTTAACCACATTTCTCAAAAATGAAACCCGAGATTCACACATAATCACTGTATTGCAGGGGCTGCAGACTTCAGAAGTATATTTGATACTGAAAGAATAGTAATAAAATCCAGAGAGTGGGCCACGTTACATATAAACTACCATCAAAATTTTCACCTGGAGAGCTCCGCATGTACATGTGCCAAGGAGAGAAGGGGAGAGAAGGAGACCGAACTCCCTCTTTCCATGTTGGTGTGAATTTATTTAGCTGTAGAAAAGTTCACCGCTGGGTGGTTCTTATTTTCTAAAGAATTTAGGATTATAGAACAGTTTAGCAAACAAATATCTCATGAACTTTCTGCTGGGGAGCTGGAGGCATTTTCTTTCCTGGTATCTTTGTATGAGGAAAGCTCTCATGAGCTAGTACCACCAGTTACACTGCTGCAGGTACCAGAACAGGGAGAAAGCACCCTGCCTGTACATGTCACTACAAGCTTTGAGACTGGCTGGGAAGTTCACTACAGCTCACACCACCTCTGAAAATGCAGGCATGTCTCAGGCTTGGCATCTAACTCAGGTCAAATTCAGTCTTGAATCTGGTTGCAACAGACAAGAACGGTGAACCCACATGAACTCGGAAAATATTGCTCCTCATCTCTGATTGTGAGCAAACTTGTTGGCTTGCACAGCTCTAGCAAGTGCCCATAGGGTATAGGTATTTTTAGACACTGGCTTACATAGAGTATTAGCTAATACACAGGTATACTCAAGCAGACCTGTCTGAGAGAGCTCAGATCTAGGAAACTGCCTCATCTATTTGTACAGAAAGAGACCTGTATCCAAGTTCAAATTGGAGATGAAGTTCCCCTGTTATAAAGTAAACTGAACCTTGTACAGACTCATTTTTCAACCCAGGCAAACATGGGCACATGAACAGCCCTTGTATTTATTGAAAGCTGGCAGTAAAGTGGATAGAGTTTATAACTCACAAGGGCTGAACCCAGCAGGGAAGACTTCAAGAGTATGTCCCTTGTACAGAAAATTTCCCTTCCAGATTACTACCTCTCCAAAAAGTTTGGACAGATCCTTCTCTGAATAAAATGATGTCCCCACACCCCTCCCCTGCTTTGGGCTGGGGTCTCAACCTTTACTGGTAAGATGAAATCTTTTGAGAATAAACAGGCTCCTGCTGATAAAGAAGTTCTAACTGATAAAGAGTTCACCATGGGTTAAAAGGTAAGCAAACAGCTATGTTCATCCTTCTGTCCCAGCAGATTCTACCTATGTGAAGTGTCTTTCCATCTCTCTAAAATACGTCAGGAAAGGAACTGACTGAGCAGCACTCTAAATTATCCTGCCATGGACTCTGACCAGTTTATGCTTTAAAATGAGATTCTAACTGTTTGTTCACAGAAAAAAGATGACAAACAGACTTAAACATCACTCAACCACAGCATTCTGAATGCAGAGCTAAACGCCTGCGTTTATTGGTCTATTTCTCTCTAAACAAAGGCAGAAAGCCTTTAGAGAACAAAGCATCAAGAGCAACAAAAAATGGCTTTTAGCAAGCAGTGATCTGGACAAATGTGCCCTGGAAAACTTCTTTCTCCCCACAACATAAGAACATCTTTTACAGAACTTTTTATTTACTCTTACATATGCCTGTCTTCATTTAATAGATAGCTTCCATAGACTGAACTGAAGCTATGTCTCTAGAAAGCATCTGACCAGCAGATCCTCACTTTCCAGTGTGCTGCATGTTGATGCCCCCCACTGCACAGAAAAGCTTTACAAAAATTACAGGTGTTAGTAACTGAAAAAAGAATGATGATATGGTACAATTGTTGCCACCAGTGTCTCATCTCCAGAGAAGGATGGGAATTCTGGCTGTGGGTTCAAATGCAAGGATCATGGAGTCCGAAAGCTGTTGCTGATCTTCATCATGAAGTTCATCATGACTTGTTGTGCTTGGGGAAAAGGTGGCATTTAGCTCCAATTTGTAAAAATGGATAAAACATCTCAGTAAATCAGCTAGCCTTCTAGAAAAGATTAAGGGCTGAGTGTTCCCTTCCCTGACCTTCAACTCTGAAGGCAGAAAGGGGAAACTGCAAGACTGGTTACGTGAGGATGGAGCAACTGTGGGGAGTAGAAGGGTAACATTCAGAAAAGACCTAAGAAAAGGGAAACAGAGTGAATTTCTTTGTTTTCAGCTCCTAAATGGTTAAAACTGCAACTTGCAAGGAACAGGCTACCAGTCCCCTTCAGTAAGCACATATCCTCACAACATTCATCAAAGGACTAAAACAGAGAAATTAAATACTTGCCTGCAAGCTGAGAAACACCACAGGAACATATTTGTCCCATTAATCACACGCTGCCAGGACATGCAGTAAGAACCATCAGTGTTTTAAAGACTGTCAGCTTTCAAACATCAAGCATGAGTCTAATGATTACAAGAATGGTCGCACTGACAAACCACCAGTGCAGAAGGTGGTACTGCTCAGACTGTGTGCTACAGGCAGTAGCCACCAACAACAAATGCACAGCCACTATTACTTTTCCATAACACTTCTAGCTGAAGAGAACAGGAAAACAATCTGCTATCCAAGCAAATCCAAGCTCCACCATATTTTATCTAAAGGTGGATTACTCTTAGCAATATAAGCCGTATGACACTAATGACTCCCTCCAGAACTTTCTCTTTGATATCCCAGGTGGCCTTATCTTCTATGAAGCTATCTAATTCTATTTTGAATCCACTTATTATTTTTGTTCCCAGATCTTGTGGCACTGAGTTTCATAATTTAATTGTGCACTGCATTAAACGCTTTTTCTGTTGGTTCAAACCCCATGTTTGTGCACTGTTAAATCCTCCATACATTTGTAATTTTATCCATCAGACTTTCCTGAAATCTTCTCTTTTCCAAGACTCTTTTCAAAGTCATTGTTTGAGGAAGGTGCTTAAGATTTTCCATCTCAATTGCTTATACAGCCTCTAAAATACAAGACTAATTTAGGGTAGAGCTTGTATTAAAAATTCTGCTCTGAACCTGAAAAACCATCCATAGCACAAGTTTCATCCAAATGGAGACATTCCCATGTGACATTTTATTTTATCAAATCAGCATTTCCATCAAGCAAATCCCACGAGAAGCTTTATCCTGCTCACTTGCAAATGTAACAGAAGTAATATCTACTTGTATTTTTTCTGTATTTGCTGTCTGGCTGAGCAGGGGCACCAAGAAGGATTCTTGCTCAGCTGCCTGTCATTCTCCAGCTCTGGATGCCTGTTCTTCGGTGCCCAGGACTGTCCACACTAACAAAGTGATACAAATTCATTCACTTGATGTCAAACTGCAGAAGCCACTGTAACTAAACTGGTTAATGACAACTAGAGATATGGCATTGCAGTACAGAACTTGTGCTGCTGCCTGAGGTTTCTAAAACCAGCAGCAGTTAACTTGCCCCTCCGACAATATAGTGACACAATACCCTGAAAATACCCCATTTCTGCCCTGCCAAGACCAGGTTGCTGCATGGTTTCCACTCAGAGCCCAGAAAAGCTTGGGCAGTGGTACTGGATGTCACTTAAAGCCTTTAGCCAGCAGCTGTAAAGATGAAACATATATAATTGACATGAAGGTTAAGAATTTTATATGGAATTGGAACAGCCATCTAGCTTCTAAAGGTAGGATCTTCAAAAGTTAGTAAGGAATACCTTTCGCCCTTGACATGCTTTACTTTTACACCATTCCATCAAGTATTTACACAACACTGATAAGATCCACTCTGAAACTTCTCCAGGCTAAACAATCCCAGACTGCTCAGCTTCTGTTGGTATTTCACTTGCCACAATTCTTTAATCATCTTAGCGGGCTTTTGCTGGAATCACTCCAGTAAGGCCATGTCCTTCTTATTCTGAGGAGCCAAGAACTGGGCAAAGCACTCCAGATGGGGTCTCATAAGTGCCGAGGGGAAGGCTTACCTCCCTCAACCTGCTGGCAATGCTCTTCCCAATGCAGCCCAGGAATCTGTTTGCAATTTGCTACGAGGGTGCCTTGCTGGATCACACACAGCTTGCTGTCCAACAGCATCCCAGGTGCTTCTCAGCAAAAGCTGCTTTCCAGCTGGTCAGCTCCCAGTATGTACTGGGGGAGAAGAGGGGTTCAGGAGATTTCGTTTCAAGCATTACTTCCTCCAAGCTCAGGAACAGTCTTCCCCACCATGTGCAGGAAAACAAGCAAGGTGGCAGGAGGCCTGCACAGACGAACAAGGTTGCTTATATTTATCCATCTCCAGATACAAGAGTTTGCCTTCCTCTCTGTTAAACTTTATGGGGTTTCTGTCCACTCATTTCTCCAGCCATTAAGGCCCCTCTAAATGATGGCACAACCCTCTGATGCACCAATCATTCCTCCCAATATCATCTGCAAGCTCGCTGAGGAGGTACTGTGTCCCATTATCCAGGCCATTCATGAAGTTGTTAAACAGTACTCACCCCATTATCAGCCCCCGGGGTGTAGCACTAATGACTGGCCTTCAGATACACTTTGGGCTGCTGATCACAATCGTTTGAGAGGGGCAGTTTAACCAGGTTTCAATACACCTTGATGTTTATTTATCTAATCTGTACTCTATGAATTTTTAAATGAGGGTATTACAGAAGACAGTGCTAAAAGCCTTGCTAAAATCAAGACAAACAATAATCACTGCTGTTCCCTCATCCACCATTTCATTGTAAAAAGCTATCACGTTGGTCAAACACGACTCCCCCTTCATAAATCTGTGCTGACTACTCCCAGTCACCTTTTTGACATTTTTATGTTTGGAAATGATTTCTGGGTTTGTTTACTCCGTCACCTTCCCAGCAACAGAGGTGAGGCTGACCAACATGTATTTCCCTAGGTGCTCCTTCCTGCCCTTGAATACAGCAGTCTTCAGTGACCTCCTCTATCACCATGTCTGTTCAAAGATCATCAGGTCTCCTGCTTCTTTCAGTAGTAAGCCCATATATTCCCTGGTCTTTGAGTTTTTGTTGATATGCCTGAAGAAAACTTTCTTGTTGCCCTTCACAACCTCCACCAGATTCAACTCCAGAGGGGCTTTAGCTCCCACTTCTTGTATGCTTCCTTTTTTAGGTATGGACTTTGCCAAGAGCTACTTTTCATCCATGCAGGCTTTCTGCCACTTTTGCTTGGTTTGCTGAATATGGGGGAGGACTGTTCTTGAGCTTGGAGTAAAGAATCCTTGAAAGAAGATCTTCTGGACCCTTGTCTTCAGGACCATATCGCTAAGGATTCTTTCAAGTATATCCCTAAGAAAGCCAAAGTTTGCTCTCCTGAGGTCCACAGTTGACATCCTTGTATTTGCCTTTTTGAAGGATACTTTCAGAATGGTTCTTTCGCAGATAGTTATTGTGACCTCAGGCAAGTTTCTTGATTGCTCAATACCTCAGATTCCTCCTTTACAAAACAAATGCGGGCAATAGCCTTTCCCTGTCTCAAGGCTGCTTCATGATGGCAATAGATGTTGGTCATAAAGCAGTAATATAAGCCCCAGATATACTTGATAGAAATAACTTAGAAAAAATAATTTGATCAGATCTCAGAAACAGATATTCAAACTTTCTCTGTTGTAAGCGGTTTTGGCAGCAAGATCCACTCCCAACTTACTTTAATTCTACTTTGGGTCTCCGTTTCTATATCCACAAGTTTACCCTTTGTGATACCTTTGCTTGGGGTAAGGCTAACCAACACCTTCTCACAGATGATTCGTGTATCCCCTAGTCCTGAGCACATATCTAAACTCATAAACCCCATCATCTTTCTCTTCCTTTGATTGGTCCCATCTCCCAGCATGAGACAACACTGAAGAACAAACACTGATAAGCTGCATCAGGTGCCAGCAATCTCCGTGCAGAGATAATGGCAAACATCAGGCACAACAAACACCCAGCATCACTTCCCACACACCTGTGGGAGCCTGGCACAAGGTTAGCTCACCCTGCCACCAAGTGAAGGGGCTGCTCTTAGCCTGGTCAGGAATCCTACTTGAGTTTGTCACTCTGGGGGGCCCTCTGGCAAGACATGGAACAGAAACCTCCTCCCTCCCTTCATATTGGGCAGGTAACTGAAGCCATCTCCCTCTTCTTCATTACTGTGGTATCTTAGTGTCTTAAATTCACTGATACGATTCTATGCTCATGATACTCTTGCTGGAAAATCCCCACCTTACAGGTGGAGAAATTAAACCTCAGATTCCCAAGGCTTAACATCATATGTTAGCTCCTAAACACTCTGGCATCCTAGTGGACATGCAACTAATACCAGTTTCTGACCCTTCTAAACACTCATGTTTTGCTCTCATGCAGATGTTACCTGAAAGGCATCACCATTAAGCCAGGTCTTAAATTACGCTCCAGAGACTTGTCCACTAGCTTGCAGCTCTCCCCTAATACAAGACATGGTCTGCACAGGGCCCTGATTGCCAGAAACATTCTGTGCATTGTTTCACTGGCAAGAGAAGAAAGAATCCACATATCATGTTTTATATAAATGGAGAATAGGACTTGACTTAATACTGTGTAAGAGTGGCTTCATCAGTGGACACTTCTTTAGAGCCAGCCAGTTCAACAGTGACTATTCCTGAATGGAGAAACCACTCATGGAGCTCTTTCAGGACAATTACTTTGTCACAGGGTAAAAATTCCTGTGTTTGCTTAAGGGAAGCACATCCCTCCCAACTTCTTCACCTCCCCTCCATCACAAGGAGCTGATGAAAGCTTGGGATAAGGAGGAGGAAAAAATAGGATAAAGTAATGGAGAAAGAAAGCAGCTGTGACATGCATTTCTGGCAAAGGAGCAAGGAACTGCTCATGGCAAGAAAGAATACGTAAACAGAACAAAACAAACATAGCACAAGATTAACACAGAATGATTCTGTCCCCATACAGTGCTGGTCGTGCTGGGCTGTTAGAGTTATGCCGCTCGGTTTTCAACTCAGGCACCAAAAGAACTCGGCTTTTTACCTCATGGCCAAAAAATTTCAGTCTTAGACACAGTATGGTTTACATCTGATGCAAGTCAAAACTGAGGAAAGCATGCCAACTGAGAGGTGAACAGATGGAAAGCAGTTTCTTTAAGGAAAGTAGAAGTACAGCTCCACTGTACATGGAGAGTGAGAAATTACGTCCTCTCCCTACAGCTACACCAAACATGTTCGATGCATCCACATTCAGAGGACACTGGCAGGCTCATTCTCCCTCAAGCTCATGGCCACAAACCCTTTGCATGTAGCACTATGGCACTGCTATAAGCACTCCATATTAAAAAGCAGCTGCAGAACAGCATGACTGTAGGGACTTCTCAAATAAACTTTCACTGGTGAAAACTCAGGGCAAAATTTGTTCATCATGGAGGTGAGAAGGGTCATGGTGAACAGTTTTAATCACCCTCTGTCACAATGTGCTCCAAAACTCACTTTTACCAAGCTACTGTGACAAATATTGCTCTTAAAGGCATAATCAAAACATACTGAGTAATCTCAAGTCTCAGTTTACAAAATCTGCTTGAATGAGATGGACTAGACTCAAGAATTCAGGAGCCTGAAACCCAGGAAAACTTGTTAGAAATGATTTTTCCCATAAACAAGACAGCTCTTCTTCAAAAGACTTAGGAATTTTGGGATTTTATTTTAAGGCCACATTTGAAGTGTATTTCAAAGCACACATTCCGTATGGCTTTTAAACATGAATGTGTCTCCTGCTAATAATTTGGGATCCTCAGCAGCTTTGGGGAGTTTTTCTGTTTTATTTTGAGAAGCCTTTGCTCTTCACCTTTAAACACAGTTCATGTGCCCACATCAACACGTAAGGAGATACCCTCAACCTTTTAGATTTACGTTTTTTCAGCACATCAGGGAAGATTAAAGTGTGGCTAAGCCTCCCCTTTTATCTTGGCAAAATTCATTCTTACACCATATCAACCTTCTGCAGGGCTGGATATTTACATATTAATAATGAAGCCTGCTTTTTAATTCCTTTCCTCACCCCTTTAGCTTCATATATTAAAAAGTGTCGATAGATAAGACTTGGCTCTCAAATTAGTGGTGGTAGCACAGCAGAGTGCAAATTATTCAATTAAAACACCGAGACAGCTATGTTTACTGTCCTCCCACGTTTGAAGTAAGCTGGGATTTCACTCAGAGAAATTGTCCTGCTCTGATTCTGACAGAAGGAAGAGTAGGTTTGATCATTTCCCCAAACTGGCTAAAACCATTTGGTTTGATCATTTCCCCAAACTGGATAAAACCATTTGGAAACAATGGTTTGAAATTCTTAACTATTTCCTAGTTATTGATATTCCTATAAACACTTTGCAAAGTGCAAAGAGACTGAGGAAGCAGCTCCATGGTTTTATAGAATTACGGAATGGTTTGGGTTGGAAGAGGTCTTAAAGCTCATCTAGTTCCACCCCCCTTGCCATGGGCAAAGACACTTTCCACTAGACCAGACTGCTCAAAGCCCTGTCCATCCTGACTTTGAACACTTCCACAGCTGGCGCAGCCACAGCTTCTCTGTGTAACCTCTGCCAGTGACTCACCACCCTCGTAGTAAAGAATTTTTTCCTACTATCTCATCTAAATCACCCAGTTGTCAGTTTAAACTCATTCACCCTTGTACTGTCCCTGCAAACCCTTGTAAAAGACTCTCTCCAGATTTCTCTAAGGCCCCTTTTAAGTACTAGAAAGCTGCTATAAGGTCTCCCTGGAGCCTTTCCTTCTCCAGACTGAGTAAGCCCAGCTCCCTCAGCCTGTCTTCTCCAGAACACTGATCATCTTTATGGCCTTCTCTGGACTTCCTTGAGCAGGTCCATGTCCTTGCATTTGGGGCCCCAGAGCTGAATGCAGTACTGCAGGTGTGGTTTCACGAGAGCAGAATAAAGTCAATTAAATGTGTGAGTTGCAATCAGGATGAACAAGCATGCTCACTTCCACCCCATCATC
>JBCJKH010047824.1:7418-23352 GCA_039877255.1 Loriculus beryllinus | reverse complement strand
TCAGACTAGATGACCTTTAAAAGTCTCCTTCAACCCAAACCATTCTGTAATTCTGTTATTCTGATTACAGACACCCAAAAAGGTACCCAAGCACTGAGAGTGTGGATGCAGTAGGGTTCTCGTTACATGGATATTCTGTGCCATCATGGCTACAGGTTTAGCTTTTGGGCACAGACTTGCTTTAAACCATCAGTTACTGTCCAGCTAAAGCTTTCCTCATGTATTTGATGTCAGTCAAAGAGAATCTTTGATTTTCCCAGTTTTACAGCAAGCCACAGGGCTGATTTAATCAGGTTTTGGAAAATCAAACTCAGAGCATATAATTAACGTGTACACAAAGATGAGGGTTACTGCACAGATGACAGGAATAATGCACATCAACATCTGAGTGAGAGGGGTAGAGCATAAGAAGGAAGAACATGGCAGTTTATAACTTAAACATGAAAAATGCATTTTGAGAAAGTATTTTCAAAGTAGTAGCTAATCAGAGCTAAAGACCTTTGATTCTATTTGCTTTCTCTAGGATGTGATAAATAAATATGTATTTTGTTTACAGATAAAGAGAGTATACAGACCCTCCAAAACAATACCTGAGTTGGCCTGATGGGTATCTGACGAAGACAACAGCCTATAAGCCTTTACTTATGAAGCCCTGATGGCAAGAAAGTGAAAAATGCCAATATTCTAGGAGAAACTGTGGTAACCTGGAAGATTTTACCAGCAGCTGCCTCCTCCTTGTATCTGAAAAGCTTATGCATTTACTAGTATAATTTTTCCCAACAATTTTCCACCTTTGTAACAGCACTGTACCACAGCTCATCACTGACCCCAAAATATGCTCGAATGGCTTGATTGTAAAAATATTTGGTGTTTAGGAGGATAACTTGGTAGAGGATTCACCATCTTAGTTGTGTTTTATAAACAGAGGTTACTGAGAACTCCGATTTGTAGGCAGGCATGAATATGAAGATCTTCCCACAGGTATGGTGTGGCAAGGGCATCCTCACACCAGGGAGAGCGCAGAGCTCTCTGCTGTCTAGGCAGCAGGATGTCCAGTTGGCATGAGTCCTTCTTTGCTCCTTTTGCCAACCATTTTCGATTCTTGCTCTAATTTCCTGAATTTACGCCAAAACAAACGGGGAGGAAAAAAACTATCCATGTTTTGGGACAGGGGGATAAGAGAGAAAAAATTCTCTTTTCATTGGCAGCCACAGGACACTGCTCACAGGTTTGGTATGTCAGGTGTGGTCCCAGTGGAGACCATCCTCCACACAGGCTGAAGGTGAGGCAGCTGCTCAGCCAGGGCTGTCATCACCACAAACATGTTTCACTTTTGCAGTCTATTTGGTACTTATTTCTCCTCATCACACTAAACACAGACAATATTATTAATAAAACAAAATCATACTATTCATATGTTTTCCACTGCCTGTAATTTGTTGTGATCAAAAGTCTGTGACAAGGATCCTGTTTGGCTAGTCCTGCCTTTGCAGTTCCTTTAATTGCATTACCATGAGAGGAAAGTAGCAAAGTACATCACACTTCCTATTATCTTGACTTCTTACACAGTAGAGGAAAACAAGCTCAGGCTCAAAATAACCCAAGAACACCATAACAAGACAAAAAAAAAAAAAAACAAAACAACAAACCCATACAAAACCCAAACTGAAAAATTAACATTCCGCATGTTTAAAGAATGTAAACAAAAATGTCATCACACAGACATGCAGAAAACTGGTGTTACTCAAACCGAGTGCTGCCAATTCTCCATCTAATGAGTTGCTGAATCCCAAGACAATCAGAAATGGCTCGTGAGAGCTTAGTGAAGAACAGCATTTGTTTTTCCTTCTGATTTCTCCTTATTAAAAGCTTCAGGGAAATCACTGAGCTAGAAAGACTACCTCAATTACTCTTAATTGCTGTCAGTTCTGATTACCCCAGACCACAGTGATCCAACAACAGGCAGCATAGGGGATAAAGCAAGTGCTCTGTCTCCTCACGGTGCACTCCACTGGAAACGCCATCAAGGGAATAGGTATGAGCTCACGATTCAGAGGCCGGTGATCCTCATGACCGCATTTCATGTTAAAGGCAAGGCTTGGCTTTCCTGTTTTGCTCAGCTTTCCATCTTTTTTTGAGTATGTACTTTGGGCAGCACTCCAAGTAATCTCACAAGTGAAACCCCATCTCCAGCATGCAGCGCTTGCAGCCCACCCTTCCAGAGCAAGAGGGGGGTTATTGCTTGGATGGGAGCATGAATGCTGCTGCAGCAGGTTATCTGTTGAGCAGGGATCTGTGCATGGCCTGGTGGGATGGTTACCTAAAAGCAGCAACAACCATTTCTCTAAAATCAAGATGAAGACAGAGGACTGCCTCAAGGTAGCTGAGTGAATATTGATGCATTTTTTTGAGCAAAATAGAGGAAGTAAGATAAACTTGATTTTTGCTATTTCTCCCTTGTTACAGATCTGCAAGTCAGTTAGAGCATAACAAGAAGTAACCAACATGGTTTCTTGACACACAGCATAACATAGTTAAAGAACAGAGCTGCTAGGTGGCAAACTCTGAGCTATCCAGTTGGTTTCTTATAACCATTTCCCCATTAAAACCTAAAAAAATATCAAAAACATAGAGCTGGATAACATGCATTTTCAAATATAGATATGGGTATTGTTTTGAAACAGAAAATACCATAAACCCAAGTTTAACTATTAGCCCTTTTACTACCCAGTCACCTAGGACCACATTCAACATCTCTTTTATTCACTAAAAATTAATAATACACTGAGAATGTAGGAATGCCCATCTCAAATCAGCTTGCAGTAAATACCAGCTGATTAGGTAAGTAAGGGGAAAAAGACTAGCTTAATACTTTTGATGACTTAGCTTCTGCAGGAGGCAACCCAAGCTCCCCTGACAGGTGTTAATGGACTCCATGGTGTGTGCAACCACAAAGGAAACTGGTACTGCTCACTGAGAGCCTGGCTCTGTTTCACTAAATACACTGAAAATAAATTATGGGTCTTACTGTGATTTAAAGCGATGCACTTATTTAGACCTTTCAGATGCCTGCAGAAATTTAACGTCATTTAACTCTCTGCCTTCTCACAGTGGGATGACACAAAACTAGCCAAAGAAATTAATGATTCAACACTGGCAGGAGCAACGGTGCTCTAATCAGTGGAGCTGTAGCTATGTACAACACAATTGTCTGTGAGCTAAGCATGTAATTCCTCAGAGATAGTCAGAAAATTCTCCACTCTCCTCAGATTTCTAAAAGCCATTGAAAACTATTATGACAAAATCATGTTATAGACAGCTTGCATGAATTTCAAACAGAGCCTGAAGCAAGAAATCCCAGGTAAAAAAGGCCCAGCCCTTCTCTGCCTACTGTACTACAGCTGAAATGTGGAACCATTACTGTATTTTAAACCTTGGGAAATCAGCAAGGAAAAACACAAATCCTCATAACTAACCATAGCCTGAAGAGAATGGTCGTCTGCTGTGGGTATCTCATCTGCACCAGGCAGGGTTGCAGTAAAATTACAGATCATCCTCCTCCTACATTTGTCTTCCTCCAAAACTCTCCCCATGCCACCATTCAAATATTTCAAAGAAGCCACTTTGACTTAAATGCAGTTTACTGGAAATCTGCTGGCAACATCCTTATGAGCTGGTTGAAAAACAAGCAGTGTAATATGCAAAGCTTTAAACCAGCACAGTTTTAAGTGGGGACATTTGCTGACTGCTAATGCTCTTTCTCTCCCTTAGTAGCGGTCAGCTCTGGCATTGAAATGCTTTAAAACTCATGCAGGCCGTGCTAGAAAAAGATCAAAAGCGGACCCGATGGCAGGGCCAGCTCACATCAGTCTTGCAAGAAAGAGGAGAAAACAAACAAAACGAGAAACTGAGTTTTTCTTGCTGTGCATCACCCTGTGCTACCCACCATCACGTGTGGGCTTCTGGGCACAATGCAGCATCTCTACCACGGGGCCCAGATCTACAGAGTGAGTGGGACCCTGCTGTCCACCTGTACCCCATCCCTCTCCCCAGAGCAAGGCATCGGTCTTTATCCTGGCACAAGCCAGCCTTTTTCTCCCAGCAGTCCTCATCACTGGGCTGCCACTGCTGGGGAAGAGAAACAAGCCTGGGTGCTGGTTTAACTTGACTATGGAACAGCAATAGGTTTAATAGGTTTCAGGGCGACAGCAGCCCTTCTCACAAGCAGGTAACTGATACACACATATAGCCTGGCTGTCTCCAAGGATGGGAGGTGAAACACTCAGGGTCTGCGCTGAGTGCAAGCAGTGAGTGGTCATGAAACAGCTCTCCCTCCCTACTCCACATGCCATTTTATCCATTTATGTATGCAAGACTACACAGACTGTGCTGTGCTAAGATGTGCAAAAAGATGCAGTTAATGCTGTTTTTACTTTGAGAACATGAAGCCTTTAAAATGCTTTGGAGGTCAACATGGAAGAAGAATCCCCAGCCAGAATCTTGAATGCCCTACTCATTTTCTGTGGGATTCTCCTAAAGGGCTGTGTTGGGACCTGTATAAAAACCAATGAGTTAAGTTTATAGCTCTGTATATCCCTTCTGGATAGGCACACAACAGCAGCTAACCTTCACCACCCACTCTCCCTCTCTCCACTCTGCACACTCTCAAGCACATGAGGGAAGGCACCAAGTGCCCACTGATTCTGGGGCAGGCCCAGCATGGCTTAAACCTGCAAATCACTAAACCCTCCACTGGGATTTTGGAGCTGGCTGTGATGACATGAGCAGCGACATTAGCAGCCTGTGCCCTGCTGACACAGCTGGCCTGGGCTTGGGCTGGTTCGTGGGTGATATTGGGTTACAGGGCAGAAATCATAACAAAAGCAGGAAACAGATCAGCACTCCCTGGGTTTAACACCCTCTCAGGGGATTCTGCCGGTTTCCAGACTGCAGATGGTTTTAACCCTGTCCTGAAAGGCGCCCGTGTGGCACGCTCTGCTCTGATGGAGTCCAGCCTGGTGCATAAAACAAAAGTAATTCAAGGCAGTGCAGGAATAGCCCTGACAGGCGCCAGTCGGAGCAGTTCAAGGGGTTTTACATCGCTTTCTATGAATGGGCTTGGAAATATGAACCCTGCTGAACAGTGTCCAAACAATAGTAACCGAACTGTCACAGCAGAGTTCCTCAGCTGAGCTTCAGGATGACCTTCTCTCCCTGTTGTTCCATGCCAGATCTGCACGGCTTTGCCATGCTGACACCAGTGCCTGAGCCTCCCTGCAGTCGCAGAGCACCTTTTTCATCTTGCAGCCTGGCTCTATGTGTTTTGTTGTTCTCAGCACAGGGCAGGAGGAAAACCCCAGCTGACCTCATGCAGCTTTATAAACTCCAGCTCCAAAAAATCAGTTGTGCCCTCAACTGCTCAGTTCTGGTAGCTGAGTTAATGCAATGTATCCATTGGAGAGGGGATGCCTTTCATAAACCAGATCATCTCTGCAGAACTATTTCGTTAAAAATAGCTCAAAGGAAGTTGTATGATTGATTCCCCCAAGTACTGATTTGCTTTTAGGTGTTGTTTTTTCACTCTGTGGCAGAATGCTTTAGAAACAGATCCCACCTGTGACCTAAGTACTGCTCAGCATGGGGGAGAAAAGGAGCAAGCTGCATCATCTCCAAACTGAAAGTAGGGAAAAGAGGACATTCCCCACAAGATTGTAATGAACACAGCACTACCCTTGGTCCCCACTGGAACTCTGATGTTCTGGAAATAGCAATCTCAAAAGGTGAAACACAGATACTTAGAGGTTATGAATGCATTTCATATCTAAATCTGATAGCAAAAGGAAAGACAAGTGGCTGCCAAGAAGTTTTTGCTGGCAATTCGCCCAAGTGAAAGCTGCAGGACTAGAGCAGGACCATGGTTTTCTTCCAGCAGAGCTGTCCAAAGGGCTCATCTGCAAAGGTGGCAATAGTCGTATAACACACCACCCTGCAAAGCTCCCATAACTGGTGGAATAAGGACAGGTTTATTAATTCAGCTCCTCTATACTAAAAGCATACGAAAAGTAAGTCATAGGAATACAGTATTACAAAAACCCAAGCAAACCTCAAAACACACCCACTCTGGAAATGCCTCTTATTCACAGCTTCACTAAGTATTTTCTTTTAACTCACCACAAGTCTTCCCAGAAGAACAACTGAAAAGACATTAGAATTGTTTATTTTTCTTTCTAGAGTATGGTTTCAGAAACCTCCCAGAGGGGAGAAAAATAAGGTAAAATTATTGTGGTGCCACATCAGCACAATCAACAAGCTCAAAATGAAGAGGACTACAGTGGCGTAAGTATTCCCTTGATGTAAGATGATTTTCAACTTCACAGCCAGCTCTTCTGCTTCCTTTTATAAAGACAACTCCATGTGATCTCCTCTAGGCCACCTTGAACACCCACTGTATATATACATATTCTCAGTAGTTCTCTTGGTTATTTTGTGGGGTTTTATTTTGTAATCTAATTTCATGCACGTGAAAATTCATTCTCTGCAGTAAATGAAAAGCTTTCACAAGGGGTCTTCTTTCCGTTGGAGACGTGCTTAGAAGCCAATTGCTATTCAAACCTAGTGTAATAAAAAGGGCTTGTTGTGGAGAACGCAGCTCTATTTCTCTTAATTAAAGCTCAAAGCTACTCACAGTAACCTCTCGCATAGATGACCGAGAATAAAAACAGCTACACCATTTCTTAAAGCAGCTTGCCAAGAATATGAGTTTCTCAGGAGGCAGGATACAGAGCTACTGTAGAGGAGCAGATGTGGCTATTGCTGCAAAGGTGGGCCCCAGCTAGCACCCTCCCATCTTATGTGTCAGCATTCATGGTGGTAACACACTGAGCAAAGGGGTTAAAACTCATGCCCTCTCTTCATCTGTTCCTGGCCCACAGTCAAGGTTTGCTACAGCAAGAGGTGAGCTGTGAAGTTTACAGGGTTTACGGGGTACTGATTGCCCTCTGACAATGGCAGGCATTTCCTTCAGCTACCAAACTTCTCTGACACATCTTGGTGGGCTCAGTACTGAACCTGAGGGCTAAGACATCATTTTTACCTTCTGCTAGACTACTCCAGACCTCGCCCCTACAGCAGGAGAAAGGGGGGAAATCAGGGACAGAATTCCAGCTGAACACAAAAAGGATAGGAGCCACCTCTGCTTTGCTCCTGCTACTTCTTGAAAAAAAAAAGGAGAATATGGTGTTCCCTCATGGCACCGCAGACCAGCATCTCCACAAAGCATGTTGTTTTCTGCACCTCGATGAGGTAAAACTTGAACCGTGAACACCACACAAAGCAGAGGGATCTTCCACAGACATTGCTTCACATGCTGTTTTGCACCTTGCAGAAAGGATGTGTCTGATCTGGGACAAGCAGGAATGGAGCAAATAGGGGCTGAATTACAGGTCTCTGAAAATTCATCTTTATTTTGGTTCTGTTCGATGATCCGAGAGAGACAATGAAGACATGTCTACTCCTCTTCCTCCTGAAGCATTTCAGCTGGTTCAGACCTTCACACACATCAAACTCATTGACAAACCTTTACACCTCAGTTTTTTCTCCTACTTTAGCTAACTGTGACTATTTAAAAAGGCACCAGTTTGAAAATTTTGATATTTTGGAATGCTTTTTCAGCTCCCCCACAATAAGCAGAAGAAGCAGATGTTGGTTTGTTTGCTTACCCTTAAAACTAAGCCAGATTGTGTATTCTCCGGTCCTTGCCTCTGCTGCTTTCTGCAAGGCACTTTGAATAAAGAAATTTTGCATAACACTGAATTATGCATACAGCCATTTTCATAAATTCGTAAAAGAGGTTAAACACATACTATCATTAATTAAGCAGACACCTGCTTAAGGAGACAAGTAAGTTATGGAGCAACGTTGGCCTGTTTGAGACAGCAAAAGGAACTGTGACTGGTGACTTGGAACACGGGTAGGACAAGAACCACCCTGTATTTGGCTTTCCAGACCCAGGGAACAATACACCCAGGACCACATCTGGGCCAAAAAATTCTAGATGGGATGTACCTGCAACGTAGCCTATGGGTCAGGGTTTTGTATATTTGAAGTCATGCTGTTAGGGAGTCCAACACACCGACCCAAATCCAGTTAGGATGTATTTATATGAAACAGAGCACATAATTTTAAATATAAACACCTGTGCACACAAGCAGTGACATGCAATAACTCCTGGGGACAAATGAATTCAGCTGTGCACAGATGTTGTGTTGAAACCTTGACAGTGGGTGATCGGATTATTCTGCCTTCAGAGTGTTCGAAATGTTAATTAAGAACAAGACCTCTCCCACTCCAAACATAAGTCCTACAGATCAGATTTAAAATGAAATCATCAGTTATGTGGAGCATTATATGATGTATTTCCATCTGAAGCAATTCATTTCTAGGGAGAAGGGAGGAAGTAAGAAAAATATCCCTTGGCTCTATGCATTACTATTTTTTGTAAGCAGACCGTCATCCATTATATGATAAAGCAGAAATGTATGTAAGGAACCTTATGTCACTACATACACAGATGGTCTGAAATCATACCTTAACCTGTTAGCAAAATATATAAGGCAAGTATTTTTTCTGCCACTGAGCACTACAAAATGTAGGGTATATTGACCTTAACAAGCCTGGCAGAGTAAAAGCGTCCATGTCCATTCCTATGCTAATTCAAAATATAAAGTCGGCAGAATTTTCCATATTCCTGGTGAAAGACCTTAGTAACAAGCACACAGATGCAAGTTACCTAAAGCAAATTAATGAGCATTTTCCAAACTTTTAGAATTTCAACTTTCAAAGGATATGCAGCGAAACCCTGTTAAGCAGACCCTAGTGCCCAGAGATCCTCAAAAGAAAAATGATCTGCCCTGCATCTTTGTAGCATTACAAAACGGATGTCAGAAAAGATGCTATGAAGTCCTGTTATGCTGAGCCTGAATGTCTGCACAAGACTTAACACAAAATCTCTTTACAAGCCTTAGCTGGGTTGAAGAGAAGTGGATCCCTGTGTCTTGCACTCCTTGTACCTCCTACAAAACCTCCATCTGCTTCCATCAAGAGTTACAAGCTCAGCCACAAAACCCCCACATTCACATTTTATTTATTTAAGGCATCGATATCTCCCTCTCTCTGGCTGTGTGGATTTTCCAGATGCATTTCTGACCAAGCTGGAAAAATATCTGCAGGACACAAACCTCTGCACACACTCATTGCGCAACGCTTGTCTGCACTGGCTATGGGCACCAAGCAAGACTCCTTCCCGTTCACGCCTCCCTCCCAACCCCTCTTTCCAGAATCTCAGCCCACTCACTTAACTCGGGCTAAAACAAGACAAACTGAAACTTCTTGGCTGCCTCACCTAGGTTTACCCATATGCAGAAGGTTAATAGAGACTGGATAAAATTTTGTTTCATCTTTCCTTTGGCTAACCTTGTTGTACTGCAGCACAGTGGAGTTTTGAATTGGCTTTGGCTTAGCAAAGCAAGGTACTGTTCCTTGTTAGTGTCTGCAACAGGCAAAGCCAGCCTAAAATACTTAAGAGATTCTTTATTTGCATTATCCCCATTACTGTTCTCTCTCACAGGCTTCTATAGGCATCGGCATGCTTTCCCCAGCATTTACATAGGACATAATATGTTATATTTTGCTGAGCTGGACAGAGCCTTGGGTGACATGGTCTAAGGTGAGGCATCCCTGCTCATGGCTGGGGGCTGGAACTAGATGATCTTAAGGTCCTTTCAAACCCTAACCATTCTATGATTCTATAATCTCTATGTAGTAACTCACAATGACCAGGAACGTGACACTCTTGCTCAGGATGGAAGTTCCTTCATGCAGCAGAGGCAGAGGTGAAGGTTCCCTAAAGCAGGTGAAATGACTCCCACTCTAAGCCCTATACTCAGATTTCGTATGGAAGTCAATCTTCAGACAAATAATTTTCTCTCAGAAAATCATCTAGAAATTTGCCAAGTACGACTTACATGATTTATGGTGTCACCTGTCTCAGGTCACCTGGGCTCAGGGCTGCTGAGTGTCATGGTGGGGGACAGCAGAGACCACTGAGACTGGGCTCAGGTCTAGGTCCAGATCTGGGTCTGGGCCAAGCTGGTGAGGTTTCACACCTTCCTTGTAACGGCTCCCCTGGGAGTGTGGGAAACTAGGCACTAGCCACACAGAGTCAGGGAAGCTTGATGTAATATTAAATGACATCTTATGTCAAAACACCATGGCACTTTTGTTCTAAAGCTTCTGAGAGTTCAGCAGACAAAACGTCAGATTAGCAATTTAATCCAATCTTCCCCCTTCCCTGGGATGCTGCTGAAGTGAACAGTAGGAGCCAGGATTGCTCCTTTAACTGGAGCAAGCAGCAACAACTATAGGGGCTTTTGACCAAGGCAGCCAAAGACAGAGAGGGCTCCTAATCTGATAGCTAGGGGCTTATTCTATGAGGTAGTGCCTGTGTCTACCAACGTGTTTGTCAAGCTAACTTCTATCAACTCTGTGCCTTGGTAGCCGTAATTAAAACATACAGCTCTTTGTTGTTAGCATACTTGTCCATAAACTGCTGACAAATTAATGGCAGCAGCACTGCTTTATGCAGATTGCACTTTTAGGGGACTGGCTCAATGGGATACTGAGCTGTGTTTGCAAAGGGCTCTGTGCCCTGCAGAATCAGGTGTGAGGATGTCACTTCTGCCACATCATTTAAAATGGGTGTTAGAGCTCCAGAACAGTTTGAGGAAATTCCCAAGAAATAGAAGGAATCTAGGATACCAATATTAAGCAGCACACAACACGTATGTGCTTTATGTTGCATGTGGATGTATCTAACAATCTATGCTCAAGGGAAAACAGCAGTCTCTTTTTTATGGGACACCAGCGCATCTGTGTTGCTAGTAGTAAGTATAGAGCACAACACCCTTCTGATGGGGAATAACTCTAAAGCTGGTACAGAAGAGCCAAAGACCAATTAGAGGCATTTGAGCACTTGCAACCTTACAGTTAACAGGACGCGGTAAAGAGCAGAGCATAGTAAGAGCTTGCTACAGATGCAGGCTTGTATTTCGAATACAGCTTAAGAGGAGCTCAGCAGTAATGCTGGTGTGTGCTACAATTCCACAGCAGCACTGGGAGGGTCCACTAACAGGTATTTCCAACTATTTTTAATTTAAGTTTTCATTTCTTCAAGTTTTTGTGTATTACTCCTTTGCATGGAAACATAATGGTGCTGAAAATACAATGTTTAGTTTCCTTCCAAGACTTTAATTTCACAGGCAATTTTGTCATGAAGTTGAACGACCCATAATGCAGCCTAGGTGTTTTGGCAGCAAGCTGATATTACCAAACATCATTATTTGTCCAGCTAGTTTACAGGGAAATACATATAAAATCCCAGGTGTTGCTTTCAGTGTAGCCAGTGTTTTTCATTCCATTCGGAAATACAACGTGCTGTTCAGCCCACACACCTATTTTATGGCTCTAATGAATAAAGAGAGAGCAAGATTTACACATAATGGTGACAACACCGCCTTGCAACACACCTCTAAAAGACAGGGATTGATCAAACAGGTATTGCTCCAAGCATGCAAATGCAATATGCGAAGAAACACGTCAGGAATTTTAATTGTACTAGATAGGAAAAACCCGTATCTAAGAGAAAATAGATTGCCTACATAAGAGCACACAGCTGGAATGACTTTAGTCCCCACGGCATTGCTAAGAGGCCTCTTTATGGGTTTGGATTAGAAGAATTGCCTTTAGCCAGGCACAGCAGGACAGGTTGGAGAGGGGCAGCTCCAAACCCATAGACCTGAACAGCTCCTACAGCTCCTCAATAAGTTAGCACACAGATCTGATAACTTTTTGGATCTTGCTATTACTGCCTGACACAGATGGATTAATCAGCAACTATTTTCCATCTTTAGGAGGACTGGTGGTTTTAAATTTGTGGTTTGGATATATCAGCAATAATCCATCTATCACCCATGCCTTTATATTGCAAGAGATAGAGGCTACTGACAGAGGAGGGACATTGCTGGTGGCACACAGGCACCTTGACAGCTTGTGAGAACCTTGATGTTCCTCTGCGGTGGCAATACTACACACACGTCAGCCTTTATGTATTTATCTATCAAGACATCAACTTCCCCAGTATTCTGGAAAGAAAAGAAAGACGAAGAAACCCTTCACAGGCAGACCCTCTGCACACAGCCTCTGATGCATGGGACTGAAGCCCCAACACAAACCCAGGACACCCAAGAGTGCTGAGCTCTCCCCACTGCTCATAGCTCACCACAGGAGAGAGCAAGCTCAGCCCCTGCCACCTTACTGGCCATGGCAATTAAAAGGGTGGCTCCAAATGAAATTTCTCAGCCTAAAATGAACAGCCACATGGGCACCACCATTCAGTGGGGATTTAATTACCCCAGAATGCACACAGGCAAAATCCTCATCAGATAAATACGGCTAGATCAGTGAACTGGAAGCAACGTGCCCAACTTTCCTCTGGCTTTGTGAGTATTGGTGACCCTGGGACTTTTTAATTAAGCCACACGATTACACGCTGCATGCATACATGTGAAAGAATGCCCAGGGAGAGATGTGGCTTGTGGCACCTGAAATCCCCCACTGGTCATTTACAAACCATAAAGAAAAGCTGACAAATTCCAAAAGCTTAGAATTACTTTTGTTTCTTTTTGTTAGGGGCTTAAGGTTTGCATGGATCTAGCACACCACCAGGCCTTTTTTTTGTGCATATTATTATAGATACGAACAATGGCCTGGATTTATCCCTACATAAAGACTGAAATTATTCCATCTGCGTAGTGTTAATGAATGAATGCTATTCCTGAACTATCACAAAATTCTAAGCCATGAGTTTTGCTTACCATAATCACGGTTGAGCTGCTATTTATAGGCAGAAGAAAAAATGTATTTTTTTAAACCCTTTCCTGAAAAATTATTCCATTTCAGTTATCATTTATTGCTGTAAACCATTCATAAGGCTTTTATCAATTGTTTCATTCCTAAATCTCCTCAGCTGCATCCTATCAAAGGTGGAGAAATAGTATATAGCTTCTCACTGTATAAAATAATATAAACAATATATAGTGATTAAGCAGTTATAAAATGGATCTAGTTCAGGCTGCTCCCTAGCCACTCGTGAAGGAAAAAAACCTTATTTTCCGAATATGTTGTTAAACAAATTTCCCACACACAAACCTCTTTTTAGTGTAGCAGATTTCGTTACTGTGTGGCAGGATGATTCATCCATTTCTGATCCAGAAATCTCTAGATTTAATTCTCACACCTGGAATAATGCTCAGGAGCTAGGATTGTCATAACCATACAGAAGTAATATCCTGACCCAGACATCTCTTACATACCCTATGGAAGATACCTAAAAATATACCCACCTTACTTGATAGGAACCCCATGTAATTTTTATCCCTCCTTTCCTAACAGCTGTTGACCTGCAGGGTGTGGGGAAGATCAGAGGCCCAGTGCCTTGGTGCACACTGGAGATACCTGGGGACACACAGGACTGTCCTCTACCAATAGCCCAGCCCCCATAGCAGGGGAAGGGGAAGGTGAAGGCGAGGAGA
Source organism: Loriculus beryllinus (assembly GCA_039877255.1). NCBI lineage: Eukaryota > Metazoa > Chordata > Aves > Psittaciformes > Psittacidae > Loriculus > Loriculus beryllinus. The sequence continues at coordinate 9,706 of JBCJKH010047824.1, read as the reverse complement.
ACCCTGACTCATGATCTAGAGCATAAGGGTGACCGATACGGGTCTCACTGTGAAGTACAAGCTTACAGCCTCCAATTCTGTCTGTGTTTGCCAAGAGCAAAGGGTAATGATTTTACACAAGTCTTCTACTTATCTATAGTGCACTGGCTCTATCTTCTGATTCCTTGAGAAGTTTCTCTTCATCAGCAGGGTTTTCAGCTCATTTCTTCGAAGCCTGTTTTCTAAAACATTGACAAGTGTGCTTTGCAACAGTTCAAAGTACATTCCCTTTGACTGTTCAACAACCACATCCTTTGCGTTCAGCTGTTCTATGTTGTATTGTAACTTGCAATGAATAATTTCACATTGAAATTTCTACATTAAATACTCTGTTCAGTAAAGTGCAGGTTTTAAGATCTAAAACATTAACATAAAAAACAAATTCAAAATTATCTCTATATCTATTACCTGGGAATGCCACAAACTAGGAAGATAGATAGGCCACTTCAGAGTCCATTAGTTCCCTTTAATTTCCTCATCTGTGTCTATGCCCAGAGCCTGAACTTCAGAGTCAAAATCCTGCTACAAAGAAAGAGATCTTATCCTGCTACTATCTAGACACTAGCCTAAGCCATCAGGCCTGAGATTTGGCACCACAAAAGTGTGTAATATTGAAAAGCAAGTTTTGCTCTTTCCTCATTCATTCTTTCCCAAAGTGAGGTCTGCATGGGGTGGTACAAACCAATGACACTGACTGATGAAGGAGTTAACATTGGTGGCAATCTGGTAGAAGAAAACCACTGGATAGGCATAACTTGTTATCTGGAGCAGATAACTTCAAAGCAGCCTAAGCAGTGACTGATGATGAAGTAACCATGATAAGAAACACGCTTCCTCAAGTGCTTTTTCAGTGCAGTAATCTGGAGGCACTGCAGCTGAGCATTGCACTTCTGGCAGTGTCCCTGCACATCTGTAGCATCCATTGAGAAGAAGTAAACAGCATCAGTCAGCTGGAAAGAGCACTTTCCCCAACCCCCCTGGATTCCCTGTGGCAAAAAAGGAGAAGCAGTGCAGGATATTGTGTACTCAGTCCTCTTTTCAAAAGCTTCTTCCCCAAAATGAGCATTGTTGACGAATGCTTCTGTCCCTCCTTCCCTCCGCAGATCTCTTCCTTCCTTGAACCAAACTACAGTCTCCAGCAACAAGGCAGCTAATAATAAACTCCTCAGCTGAACTCTAGGAAAGCAGTTTGGTCAAGGCTTTGCCTGCCAAGTGCTGACCCACACATGTTCCCAGCTGCCAGCAGTGACTCACTGCAAGCCATGTTTTTTACAAACCAGTTGTGCTTCAGCCATCTCCCTCTTGAAATACATTTTGCTCCAAACGAGGCCTCACACTTCCAAATGATGGAGTCAAAGGCATTTAAGTCATGGACCTCTGACCATGTCTCATGTCAACAGCACATAGAGGGAGTACTCTGGCTACAATATATTAACACAACTGCTCTTAGACCATGGGTCCTGAAACAAAAACTCCACTGCTGCTTTTATTGCTGCCCGCTCCAGGAAGCTGTACATCAACAGCGCTGGGATTTCTGCAGTGCCAGCCAGTAGACAGGATGTGACCCCTTTCAAAATGACCTTTTATCAAAGGTTCATATAATAGAACTTGGCTCTTGCCTTCAGTTTCCCCTATATTGCGTTCTCTTACCACTGAGGACACAAGGCAAAGAGAGAACGCCAGTTGGGACAGCAGGCATAACATTTCCGACTGGTCAAGCAGGAGCTTGAACTACTCAGATGCATTTCTGTCCCAAGAACATCCCCTGGTGCTTCACTGGAAATGCTGATGCAGCTGTCCAGTGAATTTGGAGTTCTTGAAAGACATGCATGTCACCTTACTAAATGGAGGAGCTTAGTGCCAGGTGAAGAAGCCAGCACTGCTGAAGGCACATAGCTCCCACTCCCGCCAGAGGTTGTTCAGAGGCTGCCTGGAAATGCAGTGAGGGCTGCAGAAATGGGAATGCACTGAGTTAGGTTTTCTGAACCCATCTATTTGACAGGCTGAGAAAGTTGGGACCGTTCAGCCTGGAGAAGAGAAGGTTGCATGGAGATCTCATAGCAGCCTTCCAGTATCTGAAAGGGGCCTATGAGGATGCTGGGGATGGACTCTTCATTAGGGACTGTAGTGACAGGACAAGGGGTGATGGGTTAAAACTTGAACAGGGGAAGGTTAGATTGGATATAAGGAAGAAATTCTTTACTGTTAGGGTGGTGAGGCACTGGAATGGGTTGCCCAAGGAAGTTGTG
>JBCJKH010047823.1:8220-24081 GCA_039877255.1 Loriculus beryllinus | reverse complement strand
CTTCAAGGATATTCTCTCTCCAGGTCTCCCCCTCAGCCTGTGTGCAGTATGATGTGCTGAAGGGTACAGGTGCTGAGGAGAGCAGTGGGGATATAGCACCCATTTGGGAGGTTTCCCAGGCTAAGCACAACTAAAGGAGCCCACATCACCATGTAAATCCTCTGAAAAGCTTTAAAAAGCTTTTTCAAAGATGAGCCAGAGCAGTGGGCTGTTATATTTACCTCCTTTATCATGGCTCAGTTTAGCTTGAAGGGAAGGGAGAGATGGGGCAGCCAAGTGGCAGTGTGATGGCTCATGAGGTCCAGAGCAGGCATGCAGCTGGGGCAGCAGGAACCTGAGTCCTCCCCACCAGTTTGTCTGTGTGAGGTGGCTACTTTGGCTCTGGAGGTGCCACCAGATAGTAGAAGCAGTTTCTAGCTGAAAAGGTCGTATCATTTTTCTGACAGGTATTGCAGGAAAGAGCACAGCATTAAATAAATAGATGTCACCTCCTTTCTCTGTGACTTTGTGCTCCCCAGCCAAATCAACCCAGATCATTTCTTATTCCTTCAAGGGGTTTCTGAAGGAAGAGAAAGGCAGGGGAAGCCCAGCAGCTCGTAGTTTATATATGTGTCTGCACATGAATTGTTAAAGGCTTCTTAGGTAGATGTCACATTCTGGGTATATGTTTCAAAAAATGCTGATTCAATTAGTTGTTTTCCAAAGGAAACAAAAGAATACTCTTCGGAAGATTTCTCAGGTGTCTTGGGAGTATGTAATCTTTGTCAGACACAATTCAGGCATAGCCACGCACAGCGGAAGATGACTTTTAGAAGTAACTGCATCCCATTCTGAAGTGCAAGGCTTTTTTCTCTCTCTGGGTGGGACACAACCTGTGTTATGGAAAGATACAGGAGAAAAGAAAAGGCTGATGGTAGTGTGCTCAGCACCTGGTAAAGTACAGAAATCCTTTGAAATGAAACACCAGCAAAGACTGGTCTTTGGTCCAAAGACTGGACTCCTCTACAGAATGTTTTTGCTGCAGAGCACTCTGTGTTTTCCATGTGCTTGAGATACTTGTTAGTGTAGTTTTACCTACACTCACATCATACAGTGGAGAATCTGGCCCTCATGGCAACTTACTTAAGAAGAATGTCCAGTTCTAGATGGGACACAAGTCCCAGCACCCTCCCAAGGGCAGAGCAAGTGTGCAATCACTACCATGAGAGGGAAGGTGGCTTTATGGCTGAGGTCCTGGGCTGGAGCTCCAAGACACTGCTGCAGGTAACTTGAGCAAGCCATGTCACAGATGTGAGCTGTAGGGCCCTCCTGTAAAGACAAATATTGCTTTTTGTGGTGCTTCAACTGGTTTTATTATGCCCATCAAGGGGTGTAATACCTTAAAATAAACTTGTGCAAGGGAGCTAATGTCTTCTAACACCAAATTATTAGACTGCTTCTAATAATCAGGACAGGCAGTATCCCCTTTTCACCTCAACTCTGGCAGGGAAGAGTGAAATTTCCTACTACTTTAGTTGCCAGTGGTGTCTGTATCCTGTCTCCTAGGAAATGCAACAGGGAGGAAGCACCAGGAACAACCTTAATCTGTCTTTTAGCCACTCTTCCACCTTCTTGATTTCATTTCCATTTTTGGATCAGAGTGCCTATGTGTAAGACTGCATGGCATGGCACCAACATGCCTGAAGGTTGTATGGTCTTGTTACCCATTTACTCCCAAGGACTCTCCAAGGTGCTGTGGCTCCCGATGGACAAACTACATTGCTAGTACTTGGGCTGAGCTGGGGGCTGGGAAAGAGGGAAAGGAACTAAATGCCTCTGTGTCTGCAGTTGTAGGATGGGAACACAGTAAGCTGTCCCATTCAGCTGATGTTCAAGAATACCTAAGCCCCAGATGTGAGGGACATGAGGTTGGGGACTGCTCCCTTTTTGCGTGTGTGTGTACAATAAGCCTCTAGAAGTCTCTTTTCCTGCAGAGATGGGCTGGGGAAAAGTGTCTTGGTGAGAGCCAAGGGTCTACAGGTTCGCTCCTCAGCAATAGTAAGTCAACGAAGACAGATGGTTTTGTTTCTCCTTCATAGGAATGCAAGAACTCACCTCTCAGTACCACAGCCAACCTTGGCTCTTCTCTCTACCTTAATACAGCTGACATAACCCAGGGGACTGGTGCCAAAGAGTTAGCAGAGCTATATATAGAAAAAAAATATGCTCTGTCACTCTAGCTGGACATGTTCAGGGCAGTGTCTATCACAGCCAGAGGAAATGGAAAAAGACAGCGGTGATCATGTTTAGGACATGTATGAGGATGGGATTAAAGCAGAAACAATACTCAAAGGGAGGTATGTCAGAAGCGTCTGCTCCTGAGAAAATCATTAGCAAATGATAAAAAGCAGACTGTATAAATAAATAGAAATTTCTCCACATAGACTGTCATCAAGTTGTGGAACAACCTATCAGAGGAAGGATGAAAAACACTTAAACCAAATTCTGAGTAGGGTCAGATGTTTCCCTGGCTTATATACCTGCTAAAAGGAGTGATTGTGAAAGGTGGTAATTTGGAAAGGATGTAAAGTGTCAGAGTTCCCAGGTTAAAGTAGCCCCTACTAACAGGGACTCGGTAAGAGGGAAGGAAGAGGGTTATCACACCTTTGTTTGAAATACCTGTAGCAGCGGGACCTCAGTTACGGCCTGGAAGACAGCTCTCTCAAGTCTCACAAGTCCCTCTACTTTTGTTCCCAGACTCTTCCAGGACCACCCTGAGACCTTGGATCGCTTTGAAAAGTTCAAAGGCCTGAAGACCCCTGATCAGATGAAGGGCTCGGAAGATCTGAAGAAACATGGAGCTACTGTCCTTACCCAGCTGGGCAAAATCCTGAAGCAGAAGGGTAATCATGAGGCAGAGTTGAAGCCCCTGGCTCAAACCCATGCGACCAAGCACAAAATCCCTGTCAAATACCTGGAGGTATGGAAAAGGGCAGGGAGCCTTCTTGTCTGATGTGTAGTGAATGTGTGCAAGATGGCTATGTGAGAGTTGTCCTTTATTTACTGATGGCTAGTTGGACTTCAGTGAGCTCTCCCTCAAGTCCAATGTCTCTGTGTACAGGCAAGAGGAGGAATGGAAAGGGCTCATGGTATGCGAATGGTATGTGACTATCCAAGTTTAGATTTCCCATTCCAAACACCACACGCAGTCTGACCAACCCTTGACAATAATAAACCAGCCTATGCAGCCTCTGCGTGCCTGGGAAACTACATTACATAAGAGCTGTCAGTGACTGGAAACCAGGGACATACAGTTTAAGGGTAAGCCCTAGGGGATCTCTGGCAGACCAAGACCCACAAAAGTAAGTGCACAAACACAGGGCATGAATTTTCAGCCTTAATGGATTAGGCAGACAAAGAGTAGGAAGGTCCATGATCTACTCAAGGTCATGAAGCAGATCAGTGTCAGAGCTAGGAATAGAGCCCAGTTCTTCTGCCCAGCCAAGCTCCTTGCATGCTAGACCGCACTGTCTCTCCAGAGACTGTGGGAAGGGCTACTGGATTAGCTTTGGAGATATTTCCAGGCTCAGCAACCTATTTCCTAGTCTGGCTTTTCTGAAAATAAACCCTGAGTGTCCCTTCAGCTTTTTTCTCTCTCTTTCTTTCCTCACAGTTCATTTCTGAAGTCATTATCAAGGTCCTTGCCGAAAAACATGCTGCAGACTTTGGGGCTGATTCCCAGGCTGCAATGAAGAAGGCCCTAGAGCTGTTCCGGAATGATATGGCCGCCAAGTACAAGGAGTTCGGTTTCCAGGGTTAACACATACGCACGGAGGAACAACATGACAGAGGCGTGTCCATGCATCTTAGAGTAGCTTCCCCAGCACTGTTTCGGACATCTCACAATTGGCCATCCAAGATCTGTGGGAAAGCTTTGATGAGAGGCCAAAAGTCACTCCAGGCAGTGTAGAGGCACTCAGAATGATATCCATCATAACCCCTTGTTTCCTGGCTTCATGTATACAAGAGAAATAATCTGCTTCCTTAGGAGAAATAATGTACGGGATTATCTGTGAGCTTCTGCCTACCCTACCCCCTTTTTCTGTCCCATCTGAGAGGCGAATGGCATGGCCAGAGGTAAAGGGATGTGGAATAACAAGGGGAGTGTTGAAAAGTGTAGTGAATGAGAGAGTGAAGGGATGACTCAAATGGTATGAAAGGGATGTCAAGATGGGAAGAAAGGGCACAGCGTCCCATTCCTCCCACAGGTGAGACTGTTAGCAGGTTACTGTGGAGAGCTTCCAGCACAGTATTACCTTGCTTCGTGGGCGTGAATTCAGCCAGTCATTCTCCAGTGTCTGCTAGCTCGGAAACTTGTATTAGTTGTTAAACTCACGTTAGCCAAACTAGGAAGAGCAGTACTCCCTGCCAGCTGTAGGTTTCTGGTAGCTGCTGCTACGCATCTGAAGTTCTGTTGCACTGAGAAGTCAAGTATGTGTTTCTCAGAAAATAAAAATTCCTGCACCAGTGTTGTGTGTTTGCTCCTGGATTTACAGGCACGCCGGTGAGAAGTGGGAGAAAGGAGAAAGCGGAAAGGTGTCTTGTATACGTATCCAGCTGCAGTGTCAGTCCATGACTTGAGTGGCACTTGGCATCTGTCTTAGCCAGGGGACTTGGGGCACTCGGATGTCACCGTGGGGTCACGACCTGGTTACTGGACTTCACAACGCGAAGCAGCAGCATGGACTCAAAGCTGACTAAAGGCCAGGCTACTGGTGTGTGTGGGGGAAGGTGGCGAGGAAAGGCCCTTTGCTTATTTATGGGGAGGTAACATACACAAGTGGCCTTGGGTCCCAGGAGAGCACAGTGCATTGTTCCTCCCAGGCAATGGAAAGCAGGGCCAATTAGCCCAGAGGAAGGCTGCAATGGCAGCGTATGCTCTTAAGATCCAAGCTTTAGCCTCTGTGCCATTTTGCATTTTTGCTGAGGTGTGTTTACAGATGTATACCCACGTCCTGTGGGGAAGCTTAAGGAACAGACACAGTGCCAAGGCACCTACATTTGCCTGTTGCCCTCTCCGCATCTTGGTACCAGAATGAGGTTCAAGTAACTTAATTTTGCTGGGGTAGGAGAGGCTAAGGGATCTTTGTGGGTTTGGCTCTTCCACTTACATATTTCACAGCACTTGGCAGATAGTTTTACTGTGGTTCTGTTTTGTTTTGTAATTGGGCAGGGTGGCTAGAGCAAACCTTGTAACCAATACATTGAAAGGTTAACAAAATACACAAAGCTTGCTCTTGCTGTCAGAAGAGCTTCTCAGCATCCTGTTTTTCTCAAAGTTCTTGTGAATCAAGTTTTCTCTAATTTGCAACAGTCTTTGTAAGAAAGTGTCTTATTTTAAAGGACATTTGGCAAAACAACATTTTGGGTCTCCATGCAGATCTCATAGGTTAAAACACAAGAATCGACTCAGGATAAAACTTTCAAGTTAGTTCTTTCCACATCTGGTTAGGGAAGTGGAAGAAGGTGAGATATTGAAGGCTTATATGTTGGGATGGCTCCTGTGAACATAGGAAACCCACAAGGAGTTATTTTATCTATCCTCACACTTTATGTCCTGCTTTCAAAAACAAAGGTCTCATACCGATCCCACGGATCGTCAGATGTTCGCTAAAAAATTAATAAGATCAGCTTTTGGCTGGGTGAAAGTGTGAGCTTGTCCATCAGTTCTGCTGTGTATGAGATTCACTGTTTGACAGATCAAGCAAAGTTGTCCCTGGTTTTAAGGAAATCATAATCATGTTTTGTGTTAATGCAAGCATCTTTAAAATTTTTTAATTTTAAAAAAGTTCTTTAATATTTATAATAACTGATTTTATTCTTGCTGGCAAATTCTGCTTATCTTTTGACAGCTATTCCATTCCCATGGAGCCAACATGAATACATAAGCGCTCTCACAAAAGGGCACAGAAGCACACCAAACTCCATCACACCAGTTTTTCTCCCTGTTATTTCCCATTATCCTACAATGAGATTAACTTCACTAAATACAAATTTCTGCCTAGCTCAAGCTCGGATAGAGTAAACGTGTAATGCTTTCTGCAGTTTAGCCCGTGAAAATTTCAAAAAACTGCCAACATTTAACAGGATTCATAGCATTTAACATTACCAATACCCCAAGCTATTGGCTAATCTTAAATTCTGTACTAGACAGATTTTTATAAGAGGTCAGGACTTGATCAGCCATTCCATCTCTGATCTTGTTACTGTATTCAATAATAGTTACCTTAAATACATTTAATGCATTTTTTTCAGCCTTACATCTTGTGCTTATCTGATGATTTCATAAAGAAAATAGATATGCTGTACATTTGATGTACAAATGTATTTGATGTACAAATGTACAAATGTACAAAATGATGTACATTATTATGCACAAAATGTGCAATAAACCGTGGTTCTCTAAAATCTGATTCTAATTAATGTCAGTACTTTGATGAATTTGGCACAGCTACTGCATGCTGATTCTGGCAACATTTATTCACAAAAATGGTTTTATAAACTGTAATCAATTCAATTTTAACTTTTCTTTGTATTATTTATTTACACTATGGTAGTATCTAGAAATTCTAATCAAGACCAGACATTTATTAATAGAGAGATTTATACAAAATATTTCAGCTAAATTAGTCTCTGTCCAGAGTCAACAGCTAAATGCAGGAAGGAAAGTAGAGGACAAAGAAAACCTTTGGGAAGTGAAGTCACTGGTTTCCAGAATGCCCATGAACAAGAAAAGGGAGATCTCAGTCTGAAATTTCAGTGTAGTGCTTTATCAACAGGGCTATGCTCTTAAACCACTAAGTTATCAGTAATTGTTATGTGCAACTTGGCAATCAAGACAACGTGTCTTAATTTTATCACCACGGACATCAGTAAGAACCTTTTAATGACTTTCAGTAAGGAACAGATCAGTTCCATGAGGCTAAGAACTGATGAGATGGGTACCTGTCCCAAGAAGAATTATGCGTTATTTGTCAAGACTTCATTTAAACTTTATAAAGCTTGTAGTGTACGTAGTGTAATATACACACTGCATTGTGCTGGAGCATAAAAGAATACGATGTTGCAGTAAAAATATTTCTGCAGTGATGTGTACACAACTGTAAAACAAGCAGAGGTTTTTACTTCAGTTACAAACAAATTGAGTTTGATGGTAAGATTTTTTGCTCCATGACTGTGAAGTGTGTAAATTCTGCAGCTTCCACTGCCATTATTCTTCTTGCCTAGCTCTTTGTTGTTGCACTTACACTGCAGCTGATGGCCTTAACTCCCAGAGGTCTTCACAAGATGGAGAAAGTTTACTGGGTATGTACTTGTTTAGCACAGAGAGTGCAGACATCTATTGCATTTGCATAAATAACCTGCACAATACACACGCACAGGAGGTCTTATATCTATCTTTCCTAGAAATAGCAGGAAAAATGTTGTGGTAAATAATGCTCAGTCACAGGTGAGGTGCAGATCTCGAAATGCCAAAGGCAGGCAGTGCCTATCCCCATGGACTTATTGTAAACACTTAGGCTTGGAGACCCACATCATAAACCCCTCAGATTTGCATTTGAAGAGAACTGGATAAACAAGAAATTGTAATTTGCAGGGGGGTGGGGGAGTGGGAGTTGGTGGTGGGGGAATAAATGAAATTAGAAGTATTTCTGCAGCAATCATTTTCTCCTAAAATATTTTTAATATTTTGCACTTAATATTTTAAACAATCTATTCTTAGGACACACAGTTCTGTTTCATAGACAGATGCAGAAAGGTGTAAATCAGCAAAGAACTAGAACTTGAGCTCCACGAGCCATTCCCACATGTAACTTTAAGGAGAATAAAAGCAGTATAGCTGTATTTTCACAAAGCTACGCCTAAGCCAGAAAACCTAATAAGCTACTGAATGAGAACCTGGCTACTCGCCTCACCACTTATTTCTGACAAGGTTTTACCTATTATGGCTGTGCGACTTCTTTTTGTTACAACAGCAGATTCAGGAGTGGCTTACCTTTTGATATTTTTGTTCAATATGAGAAGTATTCTTCATCTGTGACTTTGGTTCATTTTGTTTCTGAGGTGATGCATGCAGAACAAATAAAAGAGTGGTTAACTGTGTAAGATATTCAGAACATGTTTCCAGAGGAGAGAAGCAATGTATCACAATTAACAGCCCACACTGAGCCTTTCACTGCCCCCAAACCTTGAAAGATTGTACCTCATGGCTTTGTTCTCCCTGAAGAAAGGGCTGGTATACATCACCTCAGCTGAATCAAGCTTCTGACATATCTTATATGGTTATGTGTCAAACAGGAAATGTTGAAAAATAGCCTAAATTACTGTCCTAAAGTACTTGTAGTTTGCATTAACTCTTTAAACAGATGTGTTGCTGCTGGTGTTACTTTTATTTTTGTCACATTTCTGTTTATACAAACTGATACTTAACTGGGATTCATGCTGGGCATCCATTAATGTCTTTCCATGTAATCCAAACTGTAACAGATGTTGTTAGTCTTTAAAAAGGATTAGGGATTTATTTTTTTTTTTTCACTAGAGACAAAAATGTACTAGTCTGGGCAACAAAACCCATTAGGAAGCTAAACTGATCCATATAGCCATGACAAACTGAGAGGGAAAATGCAGTTATTGATGGTTGTATGCAGCTATATATTATGTATGCATATATATATAAGATACATGCTATAAAGATGACCTACAAATTTTATAGAAAAGTATTTTGTTCTGGCTTTACTATTCTCCTGATGAGAAATAATGATCTAACATCTGCTGTGCAGTCAGAGAAAGCTTTCTGTCTGTCACCTGTTCACTACAGAACTTGCCATAGTGTGTAGTTATTAGGAAGAGGTGGAAGAAATCACACCTCTTAGCTTTAGGAGCCTGACCTCAGTGATTAGGCTCCCTGTACTTTGAAAAAAGGTGGAAATTTTCAAGGGGCTATTCAGAATACCTGTATTAGGCAGCAATAAGGATTCCTACTTAAATTATATGAATCACCTCTAAATATAACTTTCTCTGTTAAATGTATAGGGAGCCTAAAAAATCCCCCTTCTGCTGTTGCATAGCCTTTCAGTGGGGTTGAAGGGAATAAATTGTGAATTAATCTTTTTAATCTCATTCATGTAGTTATAGACGCCACATAACACAGTTACAGCTTTAGCAACTGTTGATAAATCTGAAAGTTTTTTCCTGAGTGGCTACTTTTAGAAGATATACCTGTAATCGTTATAACTTGAGGTTCAATTTCTCTGATTTAGCATGCATGTCTTTCATAGGCTTATCTATCTAATGGAAACTCATGGATCTGTACTGAATTCACAAATTAATTTTGTTGAGGCCACTACTGTACATGAGAGTTGATGAACCTTTTTGACCCAATGTTAAAATGTCGTTTATGCTCTTACCAGAAGAAAGCAGTAAATGTTTATCTGTTCATTTATATATACTCATACAAATATCACCATGAAAATATTCATTTTCATATATGCTCATAACAACAAAATATATTTCTGAACAAAAAATGAATGAAGAATTTTAATGTCTAAATTTAAAAAAATTACACTAAAATCTCATTTTAAGAGTCTGTGCAAAATCCAACTAGTACTGTCAAGCTATAGACTAAAAGTATTATGGCAAATCAAAATGAACACTTTTCAATTCTGGTTATTGAAGTATCTGCAAAAACTTCCAAAGTATCTGATAGATGAATTATGGAAAATAAAACAAAATAAAATTCTACGATTTAACAAAATTTCCACAAATTAAGTATGTATGTTAAATTACTCATAATTTCACACACATCTGCTAAATGGTATTTCTCAAGCAAGAGAGAGAACTACAGATGATATTGAGGTATATGAACATACTAAAGTTACTGAATAAGATGATGCAACTGATCTTTGTAATTAAAAATGCTTAGTCAGAGAAAAAATTTATTACTCTTGTTGAATACAATGGGATTAGGTGCAAGCCCAGAGGCCCCAGTATGTACAGTATTGTAGTGTTTCAAAAACATGAACCAGTTCAGAAAGGTTGTAAAATATTCAGTGCTAAAACTTATGGCATTACTACAGTAAAAATGTTTTATCTATTTTGGGACTTGAATTAAGATGTACAAGAATTTTCCCCCTTCCATGCCAGTAAACCAGCACCATCTAATACCAAATGTAATTAGTTACAAATTGCCTGTTACAACTTAATTAAACTTCCTTGCCGTTCTGCTGCTTAAGCAACATGTAGATTCTTTTATGTACTTGCCAATTAGTGCATGTGGATTCTGCTTTCTAATTGGATAAAAATGTAATAAACTGAACAGTGTGCTGTTGATATCCAGAATTGACTTTGTTAAAAAAATAGTGGAAACAGGTTTAATGCTTCAAATATTTATCTCAATTGAAATTGATTAAAACAATTTGAGGTTCCATTAGATATAGATACAATCCTTTTGTTAACAAAGTCCATCTGGTCTGACAAAGAAAATTAAGATTCACTAATTGAAATTTGGAAGCTTTTTTCCAAACATGCATAATTCATACTGACAGAAAACAGAAGCTGCTATTCACCACAAACTGTCAAGTAGATGGATGTTTCATTTAGATGGAACTTAAGATTTCACCCAGCAAGAATCTACAAATACTTATAGTAAGTCACAGTCTGAGAAAAGATAATCTGTTCTCTTTTACTGGCACAGTATTAAAATCCTTTCTTTTTCACTCTGAAGCCATTTTAACCTTAAATGGTACCACGTTTGACCTTTCTCATTGCCCATAGTGGAAGGACCTTTCTAGACCATAAGCATTATTCATCTGTGCAATCCTGCAACTTCATTAGGCAGTGATACTCCTTTTTATAACGTCATATATTTACAGAATGCTGCTTTTGTGTCAGGATGTAATTCTATGTTATAGGAGAACTACATTTAATTATTCTTCTCCTTGGTTACTTTTCTTTCCTCCTGTCCTGTACTCTGTCCCTCAAAAAAACCAATCTCGGATCAGACCATTTATTCATTCTACACAGTGGTACCACAGAGAGTTGCATTAAAGCAGATGAGTAGACTGAAAACTGAGATGAAGACTGGGAATGAGTAGCTGTAGAGAAGATGGTCCAGGAAAGTTTAGGTAATTTTTTGCTTCCATATACTTCAAATCATAGGACTACAGACATTAGCTTAAATCCTCTGCTTGAGCTCTCCACCCAACCCTGGCACAGCCACAGGTGACCTTCTTCCAGGTATGATATCTACTTTTATTCATCATTTCTGAGATTCTTCTTTATTGTCTTGACATTTTTGAAACATGAATGAAACTACAACTTTTTTCTGAAGGAGTGCTGAAATCATCTTGTATCAACCATATTGTTCGACTCAAAGCATGTTTAGCTTTCGATCAGTCTTGCCTGCATAAATACGCACAGAATAATAAAAGTTTGGTCTTCATGGAAGAAGCTGGCAATTCTATCACTGGTATTACTGGTGTTATACTTTCTTACCTATACTCGTTCATCGCTCTTAAAAAATTAAAACAAAAAAACCCCAAAATCTCAGCTCTGAAGCATGGTGATTATTAAGCGATGATGAGGGGAAGAAACTGATGAAAAAGATATTGCAATTGAAATTTTTCCTTCTGCTTTACAGTGCATTCTGGTTTTATTTTGTATCAAGAGAGAGCTTTGCTGACCTGAGATTAATAATTGCTCAAGACAGTGAACTCAGGCAAGAAAAAATCAAAGCCATAGCACTCTGTTCTCAGTGAACCACCTGCTTATGAATAGATAAAGGTAGCAGAAGTGAGGTCTGATTTGATGATAATTCAAAGATGAGAAAAATTATTATGAAGATAGATATAAATAAGTGCTGTGTAGGTTCAACAAAATCATAGAATAGAAAACGATTCTCCTTCAGTCCACAAGGCACAAATAATCAAAATGCATGCAATGACACCACAGGTGCTGAAGAATAAGATTTCAGCCAGTGGTGATGTGGAAGGTGCCTGACTTAATTCGGGTAGCTGCTGCAGCTGCCCAGCCATATCCACAAAGGATTCCATAGTGGCTAATTTATCCTGCTCGTCAGGTACCTCGTTCCATATGCTTCTGGGATATGAGACGTTAAGTTATTTTTTTTTTCCTCTCCCCTCTGCTGGACCCAGAGGATGGATCTTATATGATCAACAAGCCAGGAAATTTCTTTATATCAGTGGCTGATATATCAGCCTGACAACCATAAAAGTTTCATTTCAGAAACAATAAAACTAGATTAATAACAGTGACTAGTCACAAAAAAAAAAAAAAAAGTATAACTTACTTATGAAGACCTTCTGATTATTAATAATTTTGGAGTAAATAGGTTAAAATTAATTTCCAATAAATATCCTGTTCACCTCATAACACTTTCTTCAAAACTGAGGTGCATTTATAGAGTCCTGAAGAGACAACTGAAAGATGGCTCAAAGCATAGGTTGCCCAAAAAATGCAGGGTTTTTCTGCTTTTTCTGCTTGTAATTTTCTCTAGAAAGTGTTATAAACTTTTTTCCCCCTTATATAAAGAACCAAATTCAGAAATGTGTCATCTAAGATATATTTTAGATTTCTCTATTATGACTATTTAAACTATATACTGCTGGCAAGAAAAAGAACATATCTGGTACAAGCCACAGATCAGAGGAACAGAGAGAGCTTCGCAGCTTGTGTTAATCTGAACCCCCACATATCCAAATGGGAGATAAAGGGCTTACCTCAAAACAGCCTTTATGTTCTAATTTTGTGTGACATACAGCACCAAGTAGTGAGGGCAGAATAAACCTGCATCTTATGATGCAAGAGTTGGGGGGTTTGGGGGGGTTTTTAGGGGATACTGATTATTTCATGTTTTTCAGCTGTATTTTTGCACTGGTGGAAAGATGTTCTGCATGACCTAAAAGCCAGTTACACTTTTCTACTGCAAATAAAAGCATGTTTCCAAGGGAACCACTTGCAGTCCTGTCATCTGGGCTGTAGCCATTTAGCCACTGCTACCTCGAATATATTTGAATATATATTCTCACTCCTTGCAAATTCTCTGAAAGGTTTCTTTCCTTTGTGCCTTCAGTCTCACTTGCTACTTGCCCACCCTCCTGCTCTTTTTTCAACTGTTTTCTGCCAATACAAACTCTATCGCAAAAGGCAAATACAGGCCTATTCTAACACAAGAATGTTTTAATTGACGTACTGCTGACAGACTATCGAAAACCATAGTGAGATTTCTACTCCAGCCTTAGTGAAGTGACAAGTGGTTTAGTATAAAACTAACATCATGGTTAACACCAAGTGGTATTATTAATGGAGTATACAGTTTTTCCACTTGAACTCCTATCAGCCTAAGGTTAATCATCCATTTTTCTCATTTATGTCTTCATGCAATGACCTATTTCTAATTAACTAGAACCTCATCCCTTACACTTTACAATAAAAATAAAATAAATCAAATATTCAAAAATTAAACAGCTAAAACAAGTCTGCTGGATGGATATATTCCACTCATGACATGATTTGAAGTCCCAATTTCAATGTTTGATTAAATATACATTTTTTACTAGCTGCATAAAGACCTGGTAAATGGCTAGGAGGGATGATTTATGATGTATCTGTCTTTCACAAAATATGTCTTCTCTCTGCTATTTACCCCAGCAGCTGTCAGCAGGGACAGATTTCTTTTAGCAAACTGCAGTCTCAGTCCAAAGTACTTGGAGAACAGTCAAATTATTAAATACACCTAATACTAATGCTGCATATGCTTTAAGCACAGTTGTAGCCCTTCAAATCCAATTTAAGTTCTCCCATTCACCTCAGAGCTTTCTATCAGACCACAGACTTGAACCTGGAAATGTGTAAGGATTTTCACTAAACGTTAAGAATTATAAAATTTCAAGATGTGACTTGGATTTCTGTTGGATCAGGGTTGTCATGTGTTCCTAGAGAGCAAATGTGCATTAATATGTCCTAAAAGAGTCTTTAGTTATTTTCAGATATTATCGGTTGTTTACATACTGTCTCTAAGAAATAGGCCAAAGTGTTTCTCAGTTCCCTCAGAAATCATTCAATAATATCAACTGGAGATATGATAGGACAACATCACAGCAAAAATGTCTCTGCTGCAGTTTATGCTGACCTGCATCCTAAACCAAAATACAAAGCACAATGAGCATTCTGATTGCAATTATGCCCTTAAA
The DNA here is from genome assembly GCA_039877255.1 of Loriculus beryllinus. Classification (NCBI taxonomy): domain Eukaryota; kingdom Metazoa; phylum Chordata; class Aves; order Psittaciformes; family Psittacidae; genus Loriculus; species Loriculus beryllinus. The sequence continues at coordinate 9,832 of JBCJKH010047823.1, read as the reverse complement.
AGTGAGAAAGGCAGTCAAGCTTTCAACACCAATTGCAAGCCACTGGGCAAGTCTTACAAGGAATGTGATTACATTGAAAAAGTAAACACTTCACACTGCATTTAAAAGAAAGCTTGCTTTAATACTCTCAGAATCACCCAATGCTGACCAGATTCTTTAGCAAAGTTTACAGAAAATACCACAGAAATAAAAAAAATCATATTACTAATTGTCATTTTTATTATTGTTTTTTAATTAAAATCTCAAGCCTTTAAGATCAATTTCAAATTACACTAACATTAGATAATCTATATTTATATTTGGGAGATGAATTTAATTGGAATAGAGTGAATAATTTGTAAATAATTTATTGGATGGGAGAATAACTAAAGCACATGGGAAAATTAGAAACTTGGGTCCCTATAAAAAACAATAGGACTTCTATTCCTAAATCTATTCACAGCTTTGGAACATCCCCTCTCCCTTCAGTGATATAATTTTCATAAATTGTGTTAGATTATATGTGTGGCTTATTACCTGATTCTCAAATATAGCTCTCATATTCAATTTCTTCAGCATATTTTGTTTGGTTGGTTTTTGTGGGACTTTTTTTTCTGCATTTGCTATAATATATTGAACTGACTTAATCAGATTTCTGCTTATTGGGAGAACTGTTTATGTCTACTCATTTGTGAGTTGCTAACGGAATGCCTGATATGGTACAAGACAGAAAGTAGATTTTAGTCAAAAGTTAAACACTTGAGAGCTATGAACAATACAAAATTGAAGAAGCTCATGAATCAATGCCTAAGTGTCTGTGTCCACAATGTAGCATCAAGACCTGAATTCAAGAGACTGAAGAGGAACTCAGCAGGTCTATTATCGTTATTTATTTCCACGACCTTGCATGTGGTGTCCTGAAAAAGGGCCCATGATCTCACAGTTCCCATTATCACCTAAATCAGGTGCAGATGTTAAGTAAATAGATGAATAAAAATAAATCCAGTTTATAAATATAATCTATAAAGACAGCAAAGCATGGTGGAAACAGGAGAATCACAAAAGTAATTTTATCAATTATCTGCATTACAAAGCAGCAAGTAGTACAACATTGCACAATAATCTCCAACCATATTTAGTGACTGGATAATACTGACTGGAACAGAAATCTGAAAACCTGTAGGTAGACTCATAGAGTCTATGATTATGTAATTTTTAAGTTCCTTCACTTCCGTCATATTTTGGCCTGTGAGCTGGAACACTATCTTACACGACTCTGCCCTTACCTTAAATATTGCATGTGCAACTATTTGTATGTGAGCTTCAGTAAAGCCAAATTCCAGGTCAGAGCATATTGGATATTACTGCTGCAATTCATACATTGAGGAACCTTTGGAGATGATTAGGGTGCTGTGGTTATACAAATTACATCAATTCTTTTAAGGTGCTGTGATGCTCATTATGTTTTTTATAAACAAAATAAAAAAGTCAGTTGTTGGAGTGAGCTGCTTGAGAGAGGACACGTGCATCGCCGGAGCGGAGCGGGGGGAGATCAGCGTCCAGGAGCCTCTCCTCATAGCGACAAGAGCCACCGAGGAGGGAGCCTCAAGCCCTCGACAGGACTTGCCCAGGA
>JBCJKH010047822.1:4444-24613 GCA_039877255.1 Loriculus beryllinus | reverse complement strand
TTAGCTTATTATTTTGTATAAGAAAGGGTAACTTGAAAAAACATAATCTCAACTCAGTTACCACATTTTGCAGTTTTGTATCTACAAACCATGGTCTACTACTTTCTGCTTCTGAAACAAAATATGGGTATGTTGTTTTTTTATAATTTTCACTGTTTCAATTATTTTATTTTTTTATTGTTTAGGAAGTCTAAAGTCCAATGTTTATTGATTAAATAGATTTAATATGAAAACACCAACACATGGCTCCTCAAGTGCTTTCCAAAATTATTTTGGTAGAAATCCTCTCTTGTTTCATCCATTGCAAGACAGTTAAATGTGGAGTACAAATTTATCTCCCAAACTAAGCCACATAATTGAGCTGAAGAGATTTTGTTATTAGTGCGATGGTTGACAATTTAGCCAAAAGTCCTGAGTGAAACTGATGATCTTTACACAGTTCTATAGGACTTCAGTCTATCATTATGTCTTTACAAAGTACCATGTTCTGTCTCTGTAGAGCTCAAAATGCTTGTTCTTCAGGTAAGAATTAGACCATAGTATATCAGAATACAATGCAGTGCTGTCACAAGTGTTATTTCGAAGTCCTGAGGGTGTTGTAGCTCATATTTCTTTTTCACTGGACCTGTTAAAGTGTTTCAGGCACAAAATAACTATTCTTTCTGCAATCCTTTAGTCTGGATGCCATCAGCTCCAAGCTATCGGTGGTGAACTCTATCATTCCTGCTGGGAGGAAAAATAGAGGCTACTGATATCAAAGGCAGTGCACAGCATTGACTCAGGCCCTGGGTATTTTATAAGACAGGTTTGAAAGTTTGCAAATGGAAGTCTGGACATTTTGGAATGGAGAAGAATCTATGGAAACTTCCTTTTACAAAGTGCAAAGTAAAATATATGTGTGTGCATGTATAGTTTTGGTTCTAACAAAACCTTTTCTCAGCTGTACAAACTACACCTTTATGTCACAGAAAGACTGCAGAGATGCAGGCCAACGCATGTGAGCTCTACTAGTTTATCTTCAAGGCTGATAAATGTGAGTCAATATGGGGCTCCTGTGCTTACAAGATTAAAGATTTCACTTTATTTTTGCTATTGCTGTTGCAAATTAAGATCAAAGCAATACAGCTATCTCAAGGGCAACTAATGAGATGAAAGTTAGCTGCTCACTAATGTGCTTATTATTTGTCCTGTGCAACGTGCCTTGTTCTGCCCGCAATTCCTCCAGTCCTGCCCTAGGTATTGTTCTCCAGAACCCTCCAAAGTTCTCCTTTTCTGTTACTATCAGATTATTTTGAATCTTCACTTGGTATGAGAAGACTTTCTTTAGTACATCCAGTCTACTTTTTCAAGTAGATCACCACTGGCCTGAACACTGAAGAGACAAGCAGGAAAGAAGAGGCATAAAAATGCTGAAGGGGAAAAGTCCTGAGAGAATGTATTTAAAACAGTCTGTTAACCCAGATATTGCTTCCTTCAGATTCTCTAGTGGCTAGCTCACAGAAATTTCATTTTCTATCATAGAAAGTCAACTGAAAAGAGCTTCTTAATAGAAAATAAATGTTTTATATTTGAAAGCTGCAAGAGAGTTGCACAATTAAAAATAACCTGACACAGTCTAGATGAGAAATTGCCAAATCGTACAACAGAATGGGCCCAAGACTTTAATGAAAAAAAAAAAAGACAACCTCAGCCTATCCAAACATGCTGCTATTTACTACCCTAAGTCCTTGAGTGTTTGGCACATGTTTTTCTCTACTAGTTTTCTTGCCTTTCTGCCATTTTTTGTAGCATATTATTCTCCTTCCCCATCAGTAAATTATGTTAAAAATGACAATCTTACCATCCCTAAAACCAAAACAGAGTTTCACTGGAGGAGCCAGATGTAATATAGGAAAGATTAATTGTGCGAATACTGGGCTTAGAGGTGAAGTGGGCATATCATTCATGTCAGCAGTAAGGCAGATTTAGAGCTCCAAATTGGAGTACGAGGTGCTTGCTTTAGGTAAAGAGTTGCTCTCAACGTCCTTTATTAAATCAGTAGCAATAGAAGAGGACATCAAAAGATGGCCCTGCTTCCCTGCTTGCAACCCTCACAAGGGCTACATCTGTTCTGTTAAATGCATCCATTCAAGACAATGGTTCAGCACACTACGGTCAAATGGTGGGGAGGGTAGAGATGACCTTTACACCATTCAGAGCTAGCCTTATCTAGAGCAGGCTGTCTACATTTATGTTGCATAGCAGTACATTTTGAGATAAAAGTATTATCGCAACACATTAGAATGCAACATTGCCATGAGTGTCATAGCAACTAGTCTGGATATAGGATATAATTATTACTACATGTGTTTTTTCTCAGCTTTAAGTTCATAAATAAGTTCCATGCTGTAGCACATCCATAAGAAACTGAGGCTTTCGTTGCCTGCACTGACATGCAAACATATGGGTATCTGTGAGAATGAAGAGCCTTCTGGGATCTCTAGGAATATGCCGGACAGATGGAGCCAGATCTCGTACAGGTTAATCAATACTGGTTTTGGGGATTGGTCCTGGCACTGAAGTTCTGCTACTTATACCTTAACATTGTTTTTGAGAAGGCTGTTTGGAGTGGTCCAGAACAAAACTGAGAAGCAAATTAACAATTTTTAGGTGTGGAAAATCTGTCTGCTTCTTTCATTATTTATCAGAATAGCTGTATCGACATAATCCCTTCATAGAACTGCACTAATTTGACTTGTAACATTGGCTCACATTCCTCAAGAGGCAAAATGATTTAAGAAAGCAGTCACAGGCATTAGCATTTGGCCTATTCCCTCTCTTGCTTTGATGTAAAAGTGGGAAATAATTTTCTCCTTTACAACATTGGAATAGATGGCAGCCTTGTACAATGTGGCTGTCTCTCCACAGGCAGTGCAGATCTGTACTATCTTAGGCTAAAATGAACAGAGAGGAAGGCAGCAATAGTTTAATCATCTTATTGGGAAATCTTCTGTGGAACTGGACTTACCATGAATAAAAAAGAACACAGTGATTCATATTTCTGGTTCTTCATCCAAAAAGCTTTTGAATGCCAGCTAACTGATGAGATTAAAATAGTCAGTGATGATAAAGGCCCGAGACATTCTTCAAACGGTAGATGAGACAAACAAATGCCTATAGATACAGCTAATAAACAAGAAATATGCAGCAACTGAAGAAGCAGAAAGAAAGGGAAAATCAGGTTAACACAATATTTTCAGCTAATGGCTTGTTGAGCTACTGAGGGGAAATTCTCAGGTCCAAGTGTGAGAATGAGAATTATGACACGTAAAGCATTCACTGTGGTCCACAGCTATGCATATGTGGTTACACCCTATTTCTAGTCTAGCAACCAATGTTTTTAACCACTTAATAAAAAAAAAAGGTGGTGTGGGGGGGGAAGATTTATGCTAATTACACTTAAAACTTTTCTTAACTTCCATTGATTTTACCTTTCCCTTTGGCAGTGAAGAGTTTCATGGTGGGGGAACATCAGCCTTTCTTGAGTAGTCTTCTTAACTGTTTTAAGACAAACATCATTAAATTTGTTTCCATACTCTCTGCTTGGAGGATCATGGAAAACAGTTTCCTTATCTTTCACAGGGAAGAAACTGAACCCAGGAAAATATAATTCTTGTCTCTGCAGTGAACTTCCCGAACTGTGTAACATGATTTCATTGGTTACTTTAATATCCAGAAAGCTCTTACCAAAGTCACTCCATCCTTAAAGCAGCAGTTCACAATGTTGCTTGGTATCTATGTGTAGTCACCAACGACTTTATGATCAGCTGACACATGAAAACTTATTATTACACAGTTGTATTTTGACTGTGACTGTCAAAACTGTCGCCACTGGGAATTTGGCAACCACAGCAAAAATGTGTTTGAGAACTATGAGGATATGTCTAAATGAGTACATGCAGAAAGATTTGAGCTCTCTTTGCCTGTGCTCAGAGCTGGTCCTGAAGTTCCATGCTGTGCCTAAAACTAATACACCCTGCTGAAAAGGCAAGCTACGGTTTAGTAAGCTGGACCTGGGACTATGCAAGGATGTTTTTCAGGTATGCAGAGTGATACATCCCTGTACAAACTGGGCTGGGGTTGTGTTCTTGACCATGCAGATACGCCCATGGATGCTGAACCTGTAATTCCACCACACTGGCAAACTGAGATGATGGCTTCTGTGCATGGGAAATTCCCCCTTTATTATTCAAGTAGATTTTAGTATGACTTTATGGATTTCCAGAATTTCAAAACTTTACCTTATTTTTTTCCCTTGTTTTAGTATATTTCATGTATTTGTCTCCAAGACAACTTCTAATTATTTTTAGATTCATTACAGCAGTAACTGTTAAGTCAATCATAATTATTTCTACATGCTGTGGTTCTAGGCATGCAAGGATTTGTTACTGGCAATTTAATGCCCCTACTGGAAAACAATATGCTAATAATTAGCCCTTGATGAAATGTACTTGATATACTTACTATATGTACATTGACATGAAAGGAATTACAGACGTTTCATCCTGTAACCTCTTATGATGTCATCCAAGCTGTTTTCATTTCTCTGTTTTCACAGTGCACTTATTTAAAACCTTGGACATCTGCTGCCACACAAAGTAAAAGGCTTATAAAAAGACTATGAGATTCATTCTACTATATGTTACGTTACAGACTGTGCATAATGCACATAGGTGCAACTGGAATTGTCTGTAATGAACATGCAGTGGGGTGAGTGGTAATTACCCATGACCGCATTCATCCTTCTAACACTGCCAAAGAACTGCATTCAGCAAAGCTATTGTTCATAGCAAGCGCGATCATCACAGCATGCTTGCAAGAAAATGGTTTCAGTACAGAGTAATCTCTCTGAATATACATTGCCTGAAGTATGTTTTTAAAGCCACTTATTCTTGCCAGAGATGACTGTTGTCACCCTCCTGTGTAGTCTCCTTTTCGCTAAGTGATACTGCCAGCAAAGAAACAGTCATGACAAAAAATATTTGACATTGTCATTGACATTATCTCTTCTGGTATCAGTCAAATTGTGCTAGTGTGTATATATATCAATAGCACAGAGTCTTTGCTATAATCACTAAAGCATGAGAAAAAGAGAAGAAAAAGACGGGAGGCCCAGAGCAGAAGAGTTGGCTGTTAGAGAGTTTTCCACATGAACAGAAGGTTCTTAACACGTGCAACTAATGATGTCATGCTATCAGCCCAAACAGCAGCAACCTTTGCTTCTAGTTCTGGAGAGAGGGTTTCCTGCCCCAGGGCAATTATGTGGGGAAGAACAGCTGCTAATAATGGCCTCATATTCAATGTATTTCTGATGTGGAGTCCCTGAACTAAGAAATTCAAACTCTTCCATTGTATCCTACTCCTCCCATCATAATGTCACATTTCTACAGTTCTATTCCCCCCTGTGAATTAGTCAACCTGTGGCAGAAAATTGAAGCTGTTGCTGGATTTCAGTGAGGTTGGCGAACTGAAAACTTTCTGAAGTTTTGAAATATGATTCTTTTTTTCTGATGCTGAATGAAACTGAGCCAAAAAAAAAAAAAAGACACAAACATACAAAACCAACCAAACCAAACCAAACCCAATCAAACCAAGCAAAACAAAACAAAAAGGCTAACAAAAAATTAATTATGGGATAGTCTGGGGTCACAGCACTCACCTGAGATGGGAAAGATGCCTTTCTAGATTCACCTTTAGAACAGTCCTAGTGATGATGTTGATTACGGTCTCTTGGATATGCTCTGAGTAGACTCTGAAGCACTTGTCTGCAGAAATGACAGTATAGTCCCTAAGCAGGAAGCAAGGAGCACAACAGAGATCATTTCATTGCATTCATCCTCCACAGTTCCTCCTTTGCTTAATATAATTTTCATTGCCCTCCATTACCAAACCATTCTGTACTGAGCAATGCTGCTCTCAGCCTCATAGGACACAAGATGGCAGCTCTTCAGAGCTATCTCCTGAAAGTCTTGTAGTACAAAAATTTTGTTGTCAAGCTGCACCAAGCTATTGTACTTCTAACACTTTTGTTCTTTGAAGACCTTTTTATACTCTCACCTTTTTTTTTTTTCTTAACCTGCCTAGATTTGCAACTTTGTGGGTGCAGATCCCACCCCAGTCCTTCTTGGGTCATGATCTAATTCTTCGCTCACCAGCAACTTATGTACCATATCCAGTCCTGTACTGAATATAGTCATTGTTACACTTAAAATCTTGCCATAGACAGAAAGATGCACTACTTTTAAACAAAGACAAGGATTTATTATTAATGTAATTGGAATTTTAACAATCTAATTAAAATCTAAGAGTTATTCTTAATTTTAATCTAAAATAGAGAATGGTATGCTATTATAAAAGAGATTTCAATAATGACCCAGTGTTTAAGTTCAGGAGTGACTTGTGATGAATGACTCAGCAGTCTCGCTGGTCTAGGTTCTCATTGCCTTTTCAACAGAGAGAGGTGAGTTCTGCACTCAGTCTGCCATGGCTGAGCTTCACCTCAGGAAAAGTGTGTTCTCTCCCTGCCACGACATGGTGATGAACCAAACCCTGTGAGTTTCATGATTTACTTCTATCCCAGTACTCAGTTTCTGCTTGGCACCTACTTAACTTCTGTAGTCCTTCTCATTGGGATCTTTTGCTGCTGCTCAGGAGTACTATTTGAAGGCTGCCTACCTTGGGATGTCACTCTCTGCTTGATTAAAGTCAGCTGGCATCTGAGAATTTTATCCAGATAATTACTTGACAAATGGTAGCTCTGTCTCACTTCAGCAGCAATGCCTTCAAAAACCCACGGGATCTGGATGCAGATTTCTAGTGAGGACTCTTGTAATCTCAGTGACACTGTTAAAGGTTAGGACCAATTTGTGGCTTATTTTTTCTAGCAGCACTGGATGGAAGAGGGATTAAATAGATTTTATCTTCAAACAGTATTCTGTTTTGCTAGTATATATGCAAAAAATGTATTTCTTTTTTGTTCTATGTGCACACTTTTCTCTTTTTTGCAGGACTACCTGCAACTGGCATATACTTTTTGCGATAGAAATAAGATGGTTTTTATTTGTCTCATATTCTTCAATGAGAAAATACAAAATCAAATGGAAACAGCAGGCAAAACGGAATATATATGCACAAACCAACATGCAGTGATACCTCTTCCAGGCTGGAGCTGTCGTCAGTTACAATAAAGCCAACATACAGCCTCTACAAAATATGCCAATAACCCATCTCTCTTTTCAGTTCATACAGAGCTTTGCATGAGGTGTGATCCAAGGGAAGTACTGTTTTTGGGAGAGAGCCAGTATCTGGGAATATTTTCCTTTCCATCTGATGTGAAAGCGCCTCAGTATGGTGCTGCAAACACTAAAGGCTCCAGTTGACAGCTAGTCCAGATGTCTGAGGTCACACGTACCACCACACCACCAACTGTATCTCAAAGAGACACGTGAAATCTGAAAGCCAGTGCTTCATACACATCAGAAGTCCGTAAGGCTGCAAAAATATATTCTCTGTTTGGCACAAGGTTATTTGGTGCCAAGTAGTTTAAAAGCCTTCCCAAACATATGTGTTTACTTTGCTCTGAGGCACCAAGTCTACTTCGATAACCACAGAAATCAGAGCTATAAAGGCAATTGGTTAGGAGAGATGGAAAAAAATTTCCTCTATTTATATTTCTTTGAAATCTGGCAGATTATTTTGCTGTCATGGAAGCTTGGGGGGCTGCTGAGAAAGACGATGGAGCAGAAGTACTTCAGAGCAAGAAGCTGCTAGTGGTGAAGAAAATGGACAATGGCAGCAAAGCTGCTATGGCCATTTCTTCCCAAATTGTCCCACTTACATATACTGGTTGGTGCTGTTTCCTGTAATTAGAGCTGTGGAAAACAGAATGTGTTTGTCATAACACATTTTCAGAGTTTATATGGAAAAAAAGAAAAAGATAATATAGAAGGTATTGCTCTTGAGCTAGTTGCAGACAAGGTGAATGTGTGCTAGCAGATTCCTGTTTACCTTGATGAGACCCTGTATTTATTGATACCAAAGCAGAGTTCTGTCTGTCAAAAGCAACACTGGTTTTAGTACCAGTTAGACATCTCAAGTCCATGTGGAATTTAGCACTGATGCCTTGTTGTCCTGTCAGAGTAATTATGAGGGCAGAAGGACACAAGAAAATCAATTCTGTTTTAGGGAACTAGGATGAAGAGAGGCAGAGAGTGAGGAGGGTTCTCCAGGGGCAGGAGAATGCTGTTGTCAGCACCTTTCTTCCCATTGCAAATGAAGATTTATGAGCCTGGGCTGGAGGAGGAAGGGAGAAGAGGTGGAGGAGTTGTCCACTGGGTCATGTAGTTCAGTGCAGCTCCTCAAACATCCCCAGGCAGCAGAAGTGGCCAGTGACCGCCTTACATTGGGATATGTACACAGTTTCAAGACCAGGCTTTACTGTATGAGTCTGAGACCTCCTTAGCGTCCCATGACTGCCTTTCAGAAACATCAGGCCTCCTATCACCACACAGCTATTTGTCAGGCACTGCTTCCCCCACTGCTCTGCTATCATTCCCACCGCTGGCCCTCTGCAGCTCCCTGGGCATCACTCAGCTCACATCAATGCTGGAATACAGCAGGGAATGCTGCCCTGGAGCTCCTGGCCAAGAGCCCCAGTGAGGTTTGCACCTTTTGGCATACATGGAGGTCCTTCTCTGGCATTTGAATTCAGTAGAAAAGCTCTTTAATACTCTAGATCTCTCAGTGACTAAGTCTGCTCCTCATCCCTCACCCACTCACTATACATTTGGCATCGTTAGTTACACTGGTGCTAACCATACTGAGGATCTGGAAGAGCTGGACAGCTGTGAGCACTTGCATAATGCATGATATGCCTCCAGCAGCGCCTTACTCCTTTGCTCTCTCACAGCAATAGAAAGAATGTCTGGGTTTAATTCTTTTCCCCTTCTTTCCCTTTCTTTCCATGGTCTTATTAGCCTCTCTGAAGGCCACCGCTATGAGGTATGCTCCCTTAAAGCACACACAGCCGCACACATCACCCATTGCTGCTTGTCTGCACTGCCAGTGCCTGAGGCTATCCTGAGGACTATGTCTCTGACAGAGTGTTTAATGCAATTCTATGTATTTTATTCTCATTTAAAGAAAAGAAACCCTGCTGTCTACTTCCTTTTTTTCAGGTGTACTGTGACCCTTTTCTGCTATTTTCATATTAAACTGACCCTTTTAAAGACTAAATAAAGAGTGTTTAATTTTATTATTTAATTTTTTTATTTTTTTAACACCAGTGGTACTATCGTTGCCTGTGGCCACCTCTAGGGCTGCCCTTTTTCCAAGCTTGGGACTTAAGGCAGCCTGCTGCCATGGTCAGTGCAGGTAACTTCAGCTTTCTAAAAGACTCCTGTTGCTGCTCTGTGTCACAGACTGTGACAGTTTTCTCAGTTGTTACAAGTGTTCAGCCTTTTAAAGGTTATTTTTAGGATGATAACCTTTGAGATGAACCTTCCCATTTAATCTCACTAAGTGTCCCAGGTACATAAATGACTGTTGGGAATAATCAGGTCTGTGAAAGTTTGAATAAAATTATCTTCATCTCTCATCTTTAGTTCTCTATATCATCTCTCCTTTACATATGCATATACACATGAATGCATGTCTGTGCATATACTTCCATAGATGAGAAGGTATTGATGGGGCAAGAAATATGTCTTTGAACATCTTAATTTTATTAAAACAAGCTCATACAAGCAGTCTCTTTAAGACCTGTCAAGCCAAGGAAAATTACTGAAAGTAAATAAATGAAACGAGGAAATATAGATCAAAATGAGTGACAAACAAAACGTAAGGTGTTCTCATACTGGGATAGCTCTGATCACTTTGGACACTGTCAAATTTATATTGCTATGAATTACAACCAGACAATAAACATAATTAAAATATTAATAAAATTTATTCCATCCTATGCCATTGGGAGACATTTTAGAACTTCCTTTGTTGCTCAAAGAGGCAGGCTCTGGTTCTCACTGCTACAGCAGATTTCATTGTGCTATCTGACACTATATATACATTTAAGAAGAGCATAGCTTTCCTAATCCGGTACCTCATAATTCTTCCAATACTTTCTTGCAGCACAAATGGCTCTCTGAAAACCACTGAAAGTTTTAAACATTCAACAAATACTGTGTGAGATGTGCAAGGTGACCTTGCTCATCCAGTTTTGAAAGAATTACTCCAAATGATAATTATAATCTACTGTTGTTTACTGTATTTCTGTTGTCACGCACATCTATTTCTTGTGGTATTTCCATGTAAATCCCTGTGATACCTACCATTAAGCACACTTCTGACCTTCTACCTTAGCAGATTTGTACAATGCTAGTTGAAGTATCTTTAAAAATTACATGACTATCCATGGAATATTCTGTTTAAAGTTTAAATTTGCTTTAGAATTGTGTTCCCCTGCTTTTTCTTACTTGTCCTCGTAGCCTGCAGCTGATATAAAACTTCATCCCTGGTATTGCCACTAACTACTTATATTAGCCATTACACATTTCTGCAGAGCATTTTTTGTGTAACATAAACAATATGAACAATGTGAAAAAAAATATGGAGAATGGAGAAATAAATGAACATAAATAAAATAGAATTCATTCTGCTCTGTCATGAAGCTGTTAATATACAAATATACACATTCACCTTTCTTATGAAAATATTTGTAAAACCTTAAAAATGTACAAATCTAATATAATATGCTTTTGTCAATATTGTATACTACTTACCTGCATCTTCATAAGATTTTTTGATCAATCTGAAAACAGAAATAGTATGCAGTAATTCACCTAGCCAATAAGTTATCAAGTGGGGTGAAAGAAAAGCAAGCAAATCCAGCATAACATTAAGAATCCAAATGTGGAATTTGGACAGCTGCGTTGCTGCAGCCTATGATTGTTGACACTAAATTAATTCTGAAATAAAATGTAGTTGCAGAGTTTTAGACCATAGTCCCACTCAAGAAGATGTGCATTCCTATGTTCTCCTTTTTATCCAAACAAAAGTCACAAAGCTGCTCAGATACAATGACAGACCCATGACTGGGTCATCCTTTTTTTCAGGAGCAGAATCAAGGAACTGAGCAGAACTGACTGCAACCTGACAGCGTGATGTGGTGCAAGAATGACCAAGTATAAGGATGGAGGAAGGCAGGATACCCTGAAGCATAAGTCTCAGTAGTTTTGCATAAGCTAACTGCAGAACCCCACCCTGAATTCAAAGAAATCAGGCCCATATTACAACTTGAGCATCACTCTAATTCATTGCTAAACAATCATTTTGGCATCAAGTGATGTTACACTGTTGATTGCATTTTCTTGTCTTTTTTTCTCAAGTCAGAAGTCTACCCACATCACCATTACATTGTGTTTACAAGGCTATCTGTGTCACCCAGCATTGCCCCAGCTCTTTTATGTGGCAGCAAAACTGGACATGAGCCTATTTAGTATCACTGATTCTTTACAAATTCCTTTCAACCTTCCTTTAAAACCCTTTTTCTCATTTAGATATTCCAGTTCAAGGATCATGCAGCTCTTTTATCGGAATGCATTATTTGTCTTGGGTATTTTGTTGACAGGAAGCTTAAGCTTCACCATCTCCTCTTACAAAGATTTTGCTAAGCTTTGAAATTGTTAGTCAGTGGAGTGAGGTAGTGAATCTGCTGTCACCCGTGGTGTTCAGATCACTGACTGGAACATTTTGACTGACATTATTAAAAAGAAATATAGCTTCAATCTCTTTTATTTTCAGTTTCTTTGCCTTCAGTGATGTATGAAATTTCTTTTAGGTTATTACAAATTTTCATCAATTTTTCTCTTCACTTGTCATAGTAACACAGACCTCTCTATTGTGTCACTATTTTCACTAGTGAAAGAGCATGAAGTTCAAATAGGCAGAAATCTTTGCCTGAATTTGGGAGCAAGATATATTAGGTGTAGTGGGACTTTACCTACTTGGCCATACCAAAGTCAGAAGGGTGGGTTACAGTGAGGATTTAGCTTCTGAGGGCTTCTAGACAACATGCCAGTTATTGTAGTCTAGTTTCTATGGAACTGTTTGCCAGAAGTTTTTCCATGTTTTCTGACCATATGGACTCTTGTTCTAGTTTGGGATGGCAAAGCAGCATGTTAGCCTGAGAAAAATTCTAGAACAGCAGTTCTGAGATAGGTAAGAAGAAAAAAATGAATAGGGATTTGTAACTACTTTAGAAAAGAAACAGAAGTGATGTGAGCAGTGTTGAGATGCAGCTCTTCAAGTACACATTCAGTTTTTTAATTCGTTACTCAGCCACTTCTACTAAACTCCACATGACTGACATTAGCCCATGGTCCCGGCGCTTTGAATCTCTAGCAAGGTTTCTTCTAAGTTCAAACATTGCACATGGCATGGCCACTAACCAGTAGTCCAGAAGATTACCAATTCCTCAGTGATTACCAAATTACTATGCTGGTACGAAAGACAAATTTAGTCCATTGCAGAGATCTAAGAAAACTGAGGATGTAGTCAAAGGGTGGATTTCTTTCTCAGAAGACAATGTACGAATAAATACTATTATCCATTATTGAATTATTTGAATACTCTTTGGTGCAGTATTTAATTAGTTATTCTTCTTTCCTTTTTATTTTCAGTAGATAAATGTACAGCTTAATTGTGTACTGTTGAAGGTCACTTCATAATGTAACCAAGTTCCTTTTCTTCTCTATTCAATCATTATTTCTTGCCTGTCAAGATTTTTATAAGCTTGCTAATTTTTCCTAAGCATCACTCTACATGTTAACTTAAAGATTTAATGAGGAAAAAAAATGTACGTCCAAGTTAGCATTTTCAAGCATAACTTTTCATTCCAGGTTCAGCAGATACTATGAAAATAGACCACAGTGCATGTCAGGGGGTCTAGAGCACTTAACATGATCAAAATAAAAAGAATTACAGCTACACCTGGCCATCTCCAAGGAGGAACAGTGACAGTGAATGCAGCTGCACTCTGAACTGCACCAAAATAAAAAAAGCCCAAAACCAAACAGAAAACCCCAAACCAAATCAAAATCCCCTTAGTGTGTGCAGTTAACAGACTGAAAGTGTTTAAAGAAACCTTGTGATCATTTTTTTATGAATGTATTTTTTCATATTCAGCGTCATTTTACATTGTCTTTTTCATAAAGATGTTTATGTTCTAATTCAGAGCACTAAATGTTGAAATATCAGTATTTCCCAGATATAGTTATTTCAGATGTCACTCAGATTTGTCCTCCATTATTCTGGTCCTTATGGGTGTAGATAAGACCATTCTGACATTTTAGGCATGGTTTATAGTATTAGCTTGACATATATTACAACCTTTGAGATACTGGGATCATTGTGGCTTTTCCCAGACCTACCAGAGAAGACAATTCAATTCAGTTGCTTACACTGAAGTACCCACTGCTGTTCGAGATGCCCTAAGGTGTCTGGAAGACATGTGTGACACTCAGTTTATACAGATTCAAATACGACTGACAAACTGGAATTCTAGAGGTCCTAAAGTCTTACAACCCATACCTAGAAAACTTCAGTGTGTACCTTTGAAATACGGAGAAGTATTGTTATGACATATAGTTCATGTGACATATCAGCCCATTTTGACCACCGCTTAAACACTCTGCAAGGTCTAAAATTGTGTAAGATCAAGTAGTTCATTTTCATAGACCTGGCATATTCAAATTAATCTAGAGATTTTGCAGAAAAAAAAAAAATCACAACAAAACTGAATAGAATCTCATATTTCATTATCCTAACTGCCAGGAGTGTGCCCTGAAACATTCTATCTCCTGACCAACAAATGCCCTCAGGAAATACTATTTATTTATGTAGTTTTGCAAAGAAAAACATTTTGAAAGTTTATGTGGGATAATTCTGAATCCAGGGAAATGCATCAATAAACTTCTAATTAGGACACTGGCATTCTCCCCTCAGGGTGACAGAAATCTATCCACTAGTATTTCAAAACTTGTAATTAGGGTCCTTAGGATACCACATAAAATGGGAAAATGGGTTATTAAATGGATGAGAAAACAGAAGCTAGAAAACCTTTTATTGTCCTAGTGGTAAAATGCCCTTTTGCATTGCAGCATGGGGCTCCAGAAAAAGAAGGTAAAAAGATGGGTAGAGAGGCAGATCTGATCTAGGAAGTATTTCTTTTAACAGACACATCAGTGCACAAGAGGTCTCAATGATAAAATCCTGCCAGTGAATCTTTAAACAGTCTACAGTATATGGAGCATTATAATCATGTAAAGTACAGCACACAGTACAAGAATATCATGAGCAAAAGTGTTTGCCATATATCCCTGGGTAGCAAAAGTGTATCTGGGCAAAAAGCATCTGGAGACTACCTAGTCAAGGGGTGTTTTAAAATGGTTGCAAGAGATGTCCCATATTCAAAATGCTCCTTGTTTCTGATAAGTTACCACCCTCAAGTGGGAAGATGCATATGGTAGAAGACACTTCTACAAGTATTTCAAAAGTGGAGGGTGTAAAAATGGTCATGGATGGGTTAAATAAGTACAAAAGGAAAACAATAGGTTTGAATTGGTTTGAATTGCAATTGGTTTGAACTGCAACCCTCAAGTAGATTGTACTGAAGGAACTTCCATGTTAGAAGTTGTCTCCCCCCACCATTCACACTCAATGTATTACAATGATTGGGAACTAAGACAAAATGCTAACAAATACTTCCCTGTTACTTAGCATATATCCATTTTAATATTAGCGTGAAGACTCTGGGAGATATTACTGGACTTCATGACTATGACATAGGTAGTGGCCTTGTCATGTTTTCAAGTGCTGCTTTGTTCTTGGAATGCTCATGATGCAAATGAGACAGTTGTCTCCAGGACTGCAGCACAGACTTTGGAAAATCTCCTCTTTCTTTTGTACACTTAGCTTCTTGAAAATATCAGAGGGGGCATTCTTCCTGCTTGCCAGTTTTTAAAATAGACCTGTAGCTATAATTCATTAGTTGAACTTTATTTTTCCATTCATTTTAAAGCCAATAAGCCTGGAGGTCCACATCACACTGTCCTTCGTCCCCACAAAATGCTTAAGAATTAAAGATTAACATGAATATTCATGACAGTTTAATAGTTCTTCATCCCTGCTTGAAGGTACACAATATATTGTGTCTTTCTCAGGGTGGAGTGTCAGAGATAATGACTGTTCTCTGCTTTCTCTTTCAGCCATTACCTCTGCTGTTGACAGCTTCTGGAGTGACTTATGATTTGGTTGTTGCTGTGACTCACTCGGGATAAAGACTTTTTGAGTTCTGACCATATTGTGGCTCACTCATACAGTCTTTTGAAACAAATGCTCCATCTCAGGCACTGACTAGAGTCAGGTTCTTCCTTCTGTCTCTAAGTTTCATTACTCCCCAATAATTCTTGACAGTTTTTGCAGACTTCTCTGCACTGTTTAAAATACACCTGTGGTTCCTGAAGCTCAAAGCAATATTTGTCCCAATCATTTCCTACCTTCATGAGGCAATGGAGTCTTGAGAGTTATTCAGCTGACCCAATAGAGGTTTCTAGTGAAGGATGTCAGGACTCTATTGAATGTGGGGGCTTGATCTTCATTCACTATTATGGGAGCTTAGACATTTCACTCAATCTGAAGTTAAACACCATTCATTGTACAATGCCTCTGAATGCATAAACTAAAATCACACACGCCAATCACTGCCATATTGCACAGCAAGGAGATATCTCATTTGCTATGTGAACAAGGGATGGGAAAGACCCCAGCTGGATGGGATTCAGTCACCTAAACATGGGCATTAAGTACATCTTTCAGTACAGCAGTGTGTCCTCTGGCTGCCAGGTCAGTGTGGTGTGTCTTTCCTGTAAGACTATCCATTCAGACATTTATAGATATTAATAAAATCCTGTTTGAGTCTTCTCTGGGCTGAACAGTCCCAGGTATCTCAGTCTTTCCTCGTGGAGAGGAGGGGGAAGGGAAGGGAACTTGATCTGCTTGCATTACTTAATGTTGCCCAGTATAACACCTTATTTACTGCAAGGACACATTGTTGGCTCATGTTCAACTGGATGTCCACCCAAGGGCCTTTTCTGAAAAGGTGCTTGCCAACCAGGTGGCCCCCAGTGTGTATTGGTGCCTTGGATTGTTCCTCCTCAGGTGCAGAACTCTGTACTTCTCCTTGCTGAACTTCATGATGCCCTTGTCAACCCATTTCTCCAGCCTCTCAAAGACCCTCTGGAGTGCAGCATGACCCACTGAAGTATCAGCCACTCCTCCTGATTTTGTGTCATCAGCATACTTTGTGGGGGTACACTCTGGCCCATCATCCAGGTCATTAATGAAGATATTTAAAGAGGACTGGACCCAGCGTTGACCTCTGGCATACACTGCTAGCTACTGGTCTCCAAGTAGACCTTCTGCTGCTGATCATCCCACTTAGGGAAGCATTTTAGAATGAGATGAAAAGACGAAATGCTCCCTGAAGTGTCCATAAACCAGGAATGATCATAGAGTGACAGGAAAAAAAACCACAACAAAACAGACCTAGGGCAACTAGCTACATTGTAGCTCAGGACAGATGAGCAACTTCCACCTCTGTGTGTCCACAAGTATGTTATCATGTGAGTGTACATGTCTTCAAGACCATGAGTGTCTGACTGAATACACTGGTTTAGTACAATGAAGAGCACATTGCTGGGGGGCAGCTAATAAATGGATAATAATCAGTCATTCTTAACCTTATATTACCACTTTTATTTTCCTTTTTTTCTCAGATGGAAATTTCTGTCTTAGGCGTTTTCCCCAACTTTCCTGAAGTGGGTCCTATGTTCTGAACTCTTAAAAAAATGATTTTTCCATTCACCCAAGTATGCTGGAGTACTTGTAATGTATCATCTGTTAGTTTCATTAGTGCTGTTTATTTTCTCTTCCAGCTCTTACCTCACCAAATAATTAGCCATCAAGATACTGTGCCACTTTACATTCCTTTTTTAAATAGTTCTTAGTTAGCTTTCTTTCTACATGATAGCACAGTCACATGGATTGTGAGTCCTGAGAGCGAGAATACATTTTAAAGAATAAAGTTTAATGAAATGCAGTAGAAAGTGTGCATGACTCAGATCCACTGCTTTTCCTTACTTAGATTCTTCAGTTTCTCCAAAAAAAATAAGTCTGCCTGGTAAATGTGCTTATAAATTCACGCTGTGTACTGTAGCATGCTTTGAGGGTCTCATTCACCTCCATGTTAGTGTACATAGTCCAACTGATGCAAAATAATGTGATATCAGGCCAGCAAGTCCTCAGTAATTTGTTAAGTATCATTTCTACTTCATAATATTGACTTGGTATTTGGGAGAATGAGAATCTTGCACTCTAGCACCAGGTAATACTTCTGAAGAAGCCAGATTTCCTGCAATACCCTTGGCTTTTGTAAATTGGGGAGAGTCTATGAAGATGAGGTGATTTGTCTCACATGAAGTTTCACTTATGAAACACAATTCTGATCTGATAATCAACAGTCATGGTGCCGAAGAGTACACAACATTAGACCTCTTTCTCCTACAGATATACCATGTATGCAATAAGCAGTTTCTAAGAAAAACACATTGCTTGCCATATGTTGATTTACAGCCACTATCAATAGGATTATTGTCATGAAGATGGCAAACTGGATTGTCCCTATGAGTGTCTACTGGTATGTCTTGAACATCCTTTATGACTGCCGCACATAATCTGTGCTCAATTTCTCTGCTCCTGATTTTCTGCAGATGTTGCATATGAGATGCTAAAATCAATTTTATTCTTATTTCTATTAAACTTTTCTGAATATTTTTGAGGTGAGACAGGAGATGTCATCACTTCCGTTAAAAGCAGATTCATTTCAGCTGGTGAAAATGTTCAACTTTTCCCTTCATCTTCTCCAAAATGCAGCTTAAAATATTCTTCAAAGCATTATTTCAGTGACTTTTATTGTGACCTTCCATCCTTTACTCCATCTGTGTGCTAAGTGGAGACAGGAGTAAATTCTTCTGTGGAAAAACAATTTTAACAGATGGGAAATCTGTTCAAAAATTAGAAGTCTGCAGGGTTGGATGTAGCAGCAAGATGTGGCTAAGAAAGGTGGGATTTCTCTTAGAAACTTTCTTGAAGGTACTATAAGCTTAGGATGAAGCAAGGCAATAGGAGGCGATAGGAGTACAACCCCAGACGCCCACACATGGACATGTATTTACAGCATAACACAGGTTCACTGTAAACTCATAGCACGCCTCATGAAAAAATGCCATTCATCAATCACATGCAAACCATTATGTCTTCATACTTCTGGGTATTACAGTCACTCTGGATGGTACAGTCTTGCCCTGATAAAGGGAAGAGAAAACGTCGCCATCAAGGATGTTCTTAACAATAACTGCTGGTGATCTCACATGAAAAGAGGGGAAGATTTTTATTATCTAGGGAACAGAATATAACAAGTGCAATCAACAGTGAGCTAGGCAAGCTACAGCCAGAAACTAGCCCAGAGGTGTGCCTAGCAGGCAGCCAGTGCCACAGAGCTCCATAAGAGAGACTAGTTGAGTGGCAAGCAGTGACTTGCAGCTTTACTTGCAGCTCTAGCAGGGTCTGGTGGTGCCCCAGGCCCTTGTCGCCTGCACCAGGCAGCTCTGAATCTCACCTTGTTCAAGTCTGTGGGTAGCTGTCCTACGAGGACAACTTGGCAATAAAAACAGTTCAGATGAAAGGGTTTGCATTCCCAAAGTCCACTGTCTCAGTAACACTGGCTGTCTCTCCTCATCCCCTTTGCACTTGGATTGTGGCCCCATATTTTCCTTGGGTGGAATATATTTCCAACCAGCACAAGAAACCTCCACTTTTAATTAATGTTTTAAAATGCAGCTCTATTCTGCAAAGTAGCTATGTAAAAATGTCACCTTCTAACTCATCAGATTTGTCACTTTAATGTGTTCAGAAGCAGATCTGTTCACTTTTAATGACAAAAGCAAGTTTTTACTACTTTCTGCCTGTGTTAACTCTATGGAGCCAATGCAGCTAAAACATTGGGCTAGATTTTATTTCTTCTGAGCTGTGCAAGAGCCATTTATTAACATTCAGTCATGAAGCCAATTGCCAACTCTAATTTGCAATTTCTAATTGCAATCTTAGATCCACAGAGCCACTGGAGGCAGTAGATGGACAAATTTCAGGGTAAGATTTATTTACAGACAATGTTCTCAATAAAGTCATGATTTTGAGCAGTGTGAGTTATGGTAAAGCAGTAAAGCGGTAAGAAGGAGTCTAGCTCTCCAGAATTACTTTGGATTTACAAGGCTGATAACTGTCTTAATTTTTTATCAGTAGAACATTGGAAAGACTTTAAAAAATAGGAGGGAGCACAACCATAGCACTTCACACTTTTAGTGATTGTCTTTTTAGAAGTATTGAACAGTCTTTTATTTTTAAGTGGTGCCATCCTAAAAAGTCAGTGTGAACAGGGAATGTGAACTGGCACTTTCCTCTGGAGTCTAGAGTTGGGACAAACTTTCAGATTTCAAAAGCAGGTTGAGTCTTCTCTGTGCAACATGTCTTTTCCAAACCTTTATTTCTTCCCTGCTCCTTTTGGTGAGCTTGCAAAATACACACCCATTGATGGAATAGCTGGAAATCAGTGACATCTCTGGCACTGTTTTTGCTGCTCTGCTCATTGTCCAGGCAAATTTCCTTCAGTTAATAATTCAGAAAATCTGAGGGGCTCAGGGTAGGTGAATGCTGACATAAGACTGCAAGACATGAATACAGGGAAGAACTCCTTTAATGGGGCAGGAAGACTGAAAACTAACAGGAGATAGCAAGAATAAAGTGTGAGAGAGGGCTGGCTGAATACAATAAATCCCAGACTCACATAGCCTTATCTCCCTTAAATCTGTGCTTTTTTCCTATTACCCAGTGGCCAGCTTTGGGCTTTAAGAGGCCTTTGAGTTATGAAACAAAGCCCACAGAATGCCATGTTTGTACTATTTCGTGTTAATGTCTGTGAACATTCATATTAAAAAAGCCCATTTCATAGTGTTGAGATAT